>WNWK01021093.1:0-34628 GCA_009830355.1 Cherax destructor | reverse complement strand
CATCTGCTCGAAAAATGACAGGATGGATAATGAGAACTTCAAAACCGGGGGATAAAGCCCATGTTGACATTTTAAAGATCCTTGTTCTATCTAGGCTAGAATATTGCTGCACACTAACGGCCCTTTTCGGCGGGTGAAATTGCTGCCTTGAAAGGGCAGAGAACCTTCACCGCACGCATAAGTGCGATAAACCACCTCAACTAGGGAACGCTTGAAGTTCCAAAACCCTTACTCTAAAACGGGTGGGGGGATACATTATTATATACACATGGAAAATTTGAGGGCTTAGTACCAAACTTGACACAAAAATCCCCCGTACGAAAAAAAGACTCGGCGGCGATGTAACACCCCCCAATGAAGAGCGGGGGTGCCACTACCCGTTGAGGAAAACAATAAGGGGGGAAGATTTGTTTAACTGCCTCCCAGAACTGGGGATTACCAACAACCCCCTTGCTTCAAGCAGGCACGGGACGGCCCCAAGTCGGTACCTGACCACCGGGCTGTGGTTGACGTTGGACGGGGGGCCAGCAGTAACAGTGGGTTGATCAGGCTCTGGTCCCAGGCCGGCCCGGCCCGGGCCGGGGCTTCCCCCTGGAATTCTCTCCAGGTAGACCGGAGAATATAATAACCTATGTGCATGTCAAATATCTTATTCATGAAATAAGATACCTTTTTATAAAAAATTTCCCTTTTGCTTGTAACAGATAAATAAAATTAATAAAACCCAAATGAAAATTTTTAAACCCCTTTTGGGGGCCCTAGTGCCTGGGCCCTTTTTGTGCCCCTGCTCTTGCGCTACCGTCCACAGGATGGATGGGGGGTCAAAAACTAGCCATTTTGGTGGCAAAATCTAATCTAACTAGTTTTAAGTAACGCAAAATTTAAAAGATGGGTTTTATTACAGAAGAGACAATCCCCCCCTCTTGGCTCGATAGTTTTCCCCCGGGACCCATTGTGGGAATTAAAAAAGGTTTTCTATCTGGGTCACCGCCACTTGCAACAAACAATCCCCGGGGGGATGAGCTACTAGTATAATTTTACCACAGTCACTCCCCTTGAGGTATGTGGGAAAACAGCCACCCTGGTCACCGGGGTCCCTTCGATAATTTTACCCCCTCTGAACCCACTGACGCTCTGCCCGTGTAAATAAATCTTAGATAATACTAATAATTATGGTATAATTAATTTTAAGTGGACTGTATGGTTTTAGATATAGGATATAGGACCGATTGAGGAGAAGGAGGAAAGAGCACAATTAATTAATATTCACTCACCCTTTATCTGCGTCTTGGGTGTTCACTGGAGATCCTCATCATTCCCACCGCTGACACAATATCTCAACATACCTACTGGCCAGATGGTAACCTAAGACAGTGTACATACTTACGGTGGGAAGCCGCATTCTTGTTGATGTGCTTTGATGGATCTCGTGATCTTGCTCGGTAGATATAGTTCTTCCGTCAAGATGACAGATCCATTTGTAGTCTTTTCAGCTGGGCGTTTGGCGGGCTAGCTCCGGGATTATCAAAGATATCTCCTGATCAAAGAGGCTGACCAGGTCACGACTGAACAGGACTCTGTGTGAATTGTCTGGGAAGATTCCAAAGCAGCGAGAGGACATCCCAGTGCATCGTTTCAGCGTAAACAGTGGAAGTTTGTGCAGTTTGTGAGGGTTAGGGCTGAGAGTGTCCCAAGAGTTAGTTTGATATCTTTATTATGCACCCCATACCCATCCTGTGGGCGGTAGTCAAAAGATTACAGAGGTACATAATGGGTCCAGGGACTGGACCCCAAAGTTATGATAGCTGAGCAAGTTACAAAGGTAATGAACTAACAAGCTACAAAGGTAATGAACTCACAAGTTACAAAGGTAATGAAACATGTAAGTAAATTTACTTACTTACGTTTATACATGGTTACAATCATGAACAAATTATAACGCAATGAACACTTCACTAGTCTACACCCAGTCACAACTGTAATGAGTTCTTGGTGCAAAGTCCCAAGACAGTGCCTCCTCCCCCACGCCTGCCAGGGAGGAGGGGGCGGGGTGTGTTGGCTGCCCAGTGTTTGGTGAACAGTGACCCTCTCATAACCCCTCACCCCTGTTCCTCACCCACCTAACTCCCAGCGTCGGCGATGGCGGGGGGTGTGCGGGGATCACTGGAGCTTCCACTGCAGGGACAGCGCCGTGGAATTCGACTACGAGGCAGCTGTCAGGTGTGCCACAGGCGGTGTGCACTCGGTTCCTCAGGCTTCGGCATACGTGCGCACGGTGGATGTCTTGGAACCCGGGGGTCTCCATGTGGGAGCGGCCAGCAGCGCCTCTCAGCGGACGGAGGGCCTGGGATCTGCAATCAAATTGGCGTCCACCTGGGATCTGCAATCAAACTAGCGTCCACCAGGACGTTGACACGTCCCCAGGGCTGCTCTCCCTCGGGCTGCTAGCGATGGTGCTCCTGCAAGCAGCAGATCCTGGTGCAACCTGCTGCTGTTTGCAATGGCTGTCTGGCTGTCCTGCTGAAGAGGGACAGGCACCTTGCAACATCTGTTGTTGGGGCAATGGATGCATTCCCTAGAATATTGCTCATTACTCTGTCATTTGTTTACCATGTATAGACGTGTTTATGATACATTACGTTTGTAACTGTCATGATTGTGACCAGCTCTATCTGGAGCTCATTACCTTTGCAACTTGTCATGATTGTGACCAGCTCTAGTTCATTACCTTTGCAACTTGTCATGATTGTGACCTGCTCTAGTTCATTACCTTTGTAACTTGTCATGAGTGTGACCAGCTCTACCTGGAGCTCATTACCTTTGCAACTTGTCATGAATGTGACCAGATCTAGTTCATTACCACTGTTACTTGTTCAGCTATCAAAACTTTGGAGTCCAGTCTCTGGACCAATTATGTACCTCTGTAATCTTTTGACTACCGCCCACAGGATGGGTATGGGGTGAATAATAAAGATATTAAACTAACTAACGTCAAGATGATGTTATGGGTTGTCCCGCTGAGTCAAAGAAGATTAATTTCCTTTAACTCTCTTACGCCCACGGGACCGGGTGTTTACTTAACATACGGTTGATCGGGAGTAGCGATTCATCTCCTCTCGCTATTTACCTTTATTACAGTTTATACGTATAACTTTAAACACTATGTACATTATGACTTAATGCCCCACTAGTTTATACACATTCACCGTCTCTATACCGAAATATATGGAGACATACTAGACCTGTGCCTTGGATTTAATACATCATATACGATGTATGACTGTCATAGTTGATGATCTTCTATCTGATCACTTCCCACTGCCCACTGGCACACAAAAATTCAATGATGATCTAGTTACCGCTATTGAGACTGTACTCACAGATCAAGTGGGCAGGAAAAGACAACATAAACCTTCCACTAGAAATGACAATAAGAACCAATGTAAATATTATAATGACCCACAGCTACGCAATCTAACACATGCAGCTAGGAGGATTGGTAAAGCATACCGTGAGTGTAGAACCCCAGACCTTCTCAGAACATTCCAAGCTGCACTAACAAATGCAAGAAATAGAAAGCAAGAACTTAGGCAACAGGAATGGGAACAATTCGTTAGTGGATTAAATAGGTTGTAGTGATACCGCTCTTGTGGGGAGCCGCAGCAGGACACAATACTGCACAACCTCAGGGGCCCCTTACAATAACAACAAACATAGTACAGCGATGGACCAGCACATGGCGTGTGGTCTCTCTCTTACACAGATACATTCGTGATGCAGATTACATGGTAAGCTTAAATATGTCGCCAGTAGCTATAGCTGTTCTGAGGACATATGCACCTTACATCACCTGTCCTGCAGATTTTTAGATTTTGCCACCGAAGTTTATTGTGCACCGCATATCCATCCTGTGGACGGTAGCGCAAGAGCATATGGATACACAAAAGGCCTAGGCACTGGCCCCCAAAGGGGTTAACAATTGTACATTTGGGTTTATATCTACATTTCAATTATCTGTTACAAGCAGGTATCTTATTTCATGAATAAGATATCTTGACATGTCACATAGGTTATTATACTGTCTATCTCTATATTCCTCAATAAGTGGACAATTCAGCACATAGTGTTCAAGACAGTGACCATATGCCTGATCACATAATTTGCATTTAGTTTGATCATCATCTGTGTATCTCCCAAACTGCCAGAAGTACTTGTAGCCAAACCTAAGCCTGGCCACTACAACATCAGTCAGTCTGTTCATATTGCAAGTTGCTCCATAAACATACTTATCTACGTTCATGTTATCATAGTGGGTTATAGATCTACTCAGGCTTCTAACTGCATTCCTATAGCTATCATTTTCATTATTTATTTCTCTCCTAATATTATTCCTAATGCTAGACACAGATATACCAAAGTTATATTCTACATTCTCCTTATGGGTGCTCTTCTTGGCTAACATATCAACTTTATCATGAAGGAGTAATCCAATGTGTGACGGAATCCATAGCAGATGTATTTTAATTCCTTTGTCCCGGATTTTTGAGTATCTATACCTGGCTTCTCCAATGAGCATGCTGTTAGAGTCATTATATGGGTAAAAAGCCTTCAATGATGACATAAAATCAGTAATGATGATAGAGTCAAGCTCAGTGTCATAAGTTAGCTTTAGTGCCATAAGGATTGCAAACAATTCAGTTTGCAGTGTAGACGCCCAGTTGTTAATTCTTATGCCTAGTAGCAGCAGTCATTAGATGTATTTTCTTCTGTTGCAGACATGTACCATGGGTTCTGTGTTCAATAAAGCCTAGGAATAAGGCCTGTGTTTTTATCACAACAATTTATTGAACACAGATATCCTGGGCTACCTGGTGGCGATTCTGAGCTAGACTACACTGCAACATGGAGCGTTTACTGAAACCTGAGAGGCTAGACTCTGACCCCAGTGTATCAACGGCTGCTCAGGAATGGAAGCAATGGTTTAAGACTTTCGAAAACTTCTTGAGAGCCTTTCCTCAGGAAGATCTAGATAAACTAAGCCTGCTCATCAACTTTGTGTCACCTAAAATCTATGAGGTTATTTCTCAGTGTAATACCTATGAAGATGCTATCAATGCCCTCAAGTCTCAGTATATTAAATCCACAAATAAAATCTTTGCACGATATCGTCTTGCAACTCGCCGCCAGCAGATTGGTGAATCCTTAGAGGAATACTTTCAAGCATTGAAAATATTAGGTAAGGACTGTAACTTCCAAGCGGTGACAGCTTCTCAGTATTGTGAAGAGTCCACCAGGGATGCTTTTATCAGTGGCCTGCAATCACCAATAATAAGGCAGCGTTTATTGGAGAATAAAACTCTGGACTTAGCCACTACCCTTGACCAGGCAAGAGCATTAGATTCAGCCCAGAAGAATTCTGAAGTGTACAGTACTACCCAGCCTTCTCGAGTGGTAAGTGCTGCAACTCCCGACCAAGACTCTTTTAATGAAGTTACTGTGGAACCTGCTTCAGTGACAGCAGCTGCATGCACAAAGTGTTTCTTTTGTGGTTTTTCAAGACATCCACGTCCAAAGTGTCCGGCTCGTGAAGCAATGTACCATCAATGCCATAAGAAAGGTCACTTTGCTAAAGTATGTCGTGCTAATGCATCAACAAGAGCTAGTGCTTCTACGCATTCCGACCAGGCGACTCTAGCAACAGTGACTTCTGCGGCTGCTCCAAATTCACTGTCAAAGGCAGTTGTGAAAGTGTTCATCAAAGGAACAGAAGTAGATGGTCTGATTGACAGTGGCAGCTCAGAGAGTTTCATCAACCTTGGCGTAGTTAAACGCCACTCCTTGACGTTACATCACTCATCAGGTACCGTTTCCATGGCATCAACATCTCTCTCTATTCAGACGTTAGGGTTTTGTAAGGTAAACCTTAGAGTTAATGGCAGGGATTATCAAGATGTACATTTAGCTATTCTGCCACAACTGTGCTCTGATGTGATCCTTGGTCAGGACTTTCAGAAGCGTCATGGTAATGTTACCTTAACATATGGAGGTGAACTGCCTCCTCTCGTTATTTGTGGTCTTAGCACTTTAAGGGTAGACCCACCAAAGCTGTTTGCGAATCTTACTGCGGATTGTCATCCTATATCAGCTAAGTCACGCCGCTATTCTTATGAAAATAGGATGTTCATTGAGAAAGAAGCTCAGAGGCTGCTGAAGGAGGGTATTATAGAACCAAGTAATTCTCCTTGGCGTGCACAGGTCGTTGTTGTCAAGGATGATTATAGGAAACGGAGGCTGGCTATCGACTATTCTGAGACAATCAACAAATTTACACTTCTTGATGGGTACCCTCTACATCGAATTGATGACACAGTGAACAAAATTGCTCAGTACTATGTGTTTAGCACAATTGATCTACGAAGTGCCTATCATCAAGTCCCTATAAGGAATGAAGATAATAATATTTTCAATCGTGAGGACGTGTCTAGTGTACTCTCTGTGGAGACTTTTCTACTGTGCTCTCCGTTCTTAGCTACCTGAGATTGGATGATGGTTTCCCTCGACTACGAGCAGCTATATCTCCAACTTAAGGCGGAATTAACGGAAGCTAGAAGAGAAATTCAACGACTGAAGGGTATATGCAAGGATTATCCCCGGAACAATGTCGCCGATGACCGGACCAACGAATGGATGCTAGTCGGATCTGAAGGGACGAAGCTGAAGTTGAAGAAGGTCCAGGAGACTGCTGTGAAAACCAGCAACTCTTTTTCCTTGTTATCAGACGAATGTGAAGACATTCCAGCGATGACCATCTCTACAAAGACCGTCGAGAACGTCATGCACACCGCCAGTCAAGGTAAGAACATTGTTTTAGTTGGGGATAGTCAGATTAGGTTTATGGATAGGGAATTTTGTCTAAAGGATAGGAATAGGAGGCAGAGGGTATGTTATCCAGGGGCTGGGATGAAGGATATTGTTAGCCGTCTGGACGACATCATGAGAGGAAATGGGAGCAATCCTATTATCTGTCTCAGTGCTGGAGGCAACGATGTTGGCAGACGTAGGAGTGAGGAGCTGATTAGCAACTATAGGTCAGCAATAGACAGAATTAGGAAGAAGGGTGGGAACCCTGTCATATGTGGTGTTTTGCCAAGGAGAGGAGTTGGACGTGAATGGTTGTCCAGGGCAATTGGTGTCAATTGCCGGCTGGACAAATACTGTAAGGAAAATGCAGTAACATTCATTGACAACTGGGACCTCTTCTATGGCAGAAATGACATGTATGCCAGGGATGGGGTTCACTTATCTAGGTCTGGGGTGGGGGCACTGGCAACTGCAGTGGAGGTAGCTGTTAGGGCTTTAAACTAGAAAAAGTTAGTGGTATGGGTTATGGGGGAGAAACAGTGAAGTCCCAATGTAGTAATGTTATAAATTCTAGGGGAAATAGTAATAGACAGAATAAGGTGGATATTGGAAAGCTAGTGACACTAGGTGACAAGGACAGTAAAGGTATAGTGGAAAAACAGAAATGAGCAGGAAGGGTAAGAGAAAGGAGGGTCTTTAAGTGTATATTACACCAATAGTCGTAGTGCTAGGAATAAGATGGACGAGTTGAGATTAGTTGCAAGTACTGGTAATATTGATGTTTTTGCAATAAATGAGACATGGTTTAATATGAAAAATAGGGACATGCCTGCCGAATGTCACATTCAGGGTTTTAAATTGTTCCAAGTAGACAGAAGTATCGGGAAGGGGGGTGGGGTGGCACTCTATGTCCGTGATCATTTAAATTGTTGCATAAAAACGGGTATAAAGTTCGAAATAACACATACAGAGTCTGTCTGGATAGAATTTTCAGAGGGGTGCGAAAAATTGATTTTAGGTGTGATTTACCGTCCTCTAAACTTAGATAGGGAACATGGGAGATTACTTTGGGAGGAAATTGTTAATCAAGGATCAGTTTGTTGATCAGTCTTTGGAGAGACTGAGAGATATAGCAGTTACTGAGAGTGAAGCAAAGGATCTCGATAATTGTTACTATTACAGTGAAGGTGTACTAATGGAGAAAAGTACAAGTCAGTTGTCAGCTGACAGTGATTCCACCACAGTCAAGCATCTTGTTTTACCAGTTACATTTCGTGAGCAAGCTCTTGATTTTGCTCACAATACAGTGGACCCCCGAGTATCGTAATTAATCCGTTCCAGGAGCTAGTACTTAACACGAAGTTTTCGAAATTCGAACCATTATTTCCCATAAGAAATAATGTAAATACAATTAATCCGTTCCACAAAAAAAATATTCACATATAAAATAATTAAAAACAATATATATATATACATTTACTTACCTTTATTGAAGAGTTGCAGGCATCTGGAAGATAGAGTAATGAGTAATGAAGGTCCTCTTGGGCATTTTCTTCCAAAACAGGCCTGTTTCATCACAATTAAACACTTGTTGTGGGAGGAATTCTTCAGCCTCTACGAGGAAATCCCCACTCCTGCATGCCTGCTACACTCCCTGCATGCCTGCTAACATCCTCCACCTGCATGCCTGCACCCCTGCATGCCTGCTACACTCCTGCATGCCTGCCACTCCTGCATGCCTGCTATCCTCATGCCTGCACCTCCTGCATGCCTGCTCAGCACCCCCCTGCATGCCTGCTACACTCCCTGCATGCCTGCTACACTCCCTGCATGCCTGCTACACTCCTGCATCCTGCTACACCTCTGCCTGCTACACTCCCTGCATGCCTGCTACACTCCCTGCATGCCTGCTACACTCCTGCATGCCTGCTACACTCCCTGCATGCCTGCTACACTCCCTGCATTTCCCCTGCTGCACACTCCCTGCATGCCTGCTACACTCCCTGCATGCTGCTACACTCCCTGCATGCCTGCTACACTCCCTGCATGATGCTCACACTCCCTGCATGCTGAACTCTGCATCACTCCTGCATCCTGCTACTCTGCATGCCTGCTACACTCCTGCACTGCTACACTCCCTGCATGCCCGACCACTCCTCCTGCATGAATGCTCACTCCTGCATGCTGCTACACTCCTGCATGCCTGCTACCTCCCTGCATGACCCCCATGCTACACTCCTCTCCGCTAAACTTGAATGCTAAATCCTGCATGCTGCTAAACTCCTGCATTTACGCATTTCTACACTCCCTGCGATGCTACATCTGCATGATCTACACTCCCTGCATGAATGCTACACCTGCATGAATGCCACTGCATCACCTGCATGAAGCTATACTCCCTGCATGGCTGCTACAACTCCCTGCATGAATGCTAAACTCCCTGCATGCCTGCCCACTCCCTGCATGAATGCTACCCCACTCCCTCCATGAATGCTACCACAGGGGTGCCACTAGGAAGCTTCTTTGGACCCATGGTGACTTATTTCACAGTGACAATCACTAAAGCATAAAAAAACACTAAATGTAGTGTGAATGTTTGAAAGAGCGTGCTAGGTAATGTTCTCTCAATGGTAAACAACGCTTCACTGGCGTCGTCCTGCGTCCTGCGCAGGCGCGGAGCAGGCGGACAGGTCTAATACGTTATGAAACACGAGCGGTTTTACGATTCTCGAAGTCGTAAAAAGCTTACGAAACACGATGTTTACGAAGTAAGAACCTTTCGAAACTCGGGGGTCCACTGTAGTCCCATAGGAGGACATTTGGGTGTCAGGAAGACACTAGGTAAACTGGCAAAACATTTCACTTGGCCGAGAATAAGGGACACTGTTGCTGATCATGTGCAACGATGCCACGTCTGTCAGGTGACAGGCAAACCAGCTCTCACGCCTCCACCTGCTCCTCTCATACCAATAATTGTAAATGGTGATCCATTCTCACGTCTTATCATAGATTGTGTTGGTCCTCTGCCTAGAACCAAGTTGGGGAACCAATACCTGTTTACAATAATGGACACAGCTACACGCTATCCTGAAGCCATTCCTTTGAGAAAAATTAATGCTCGTGCTATTGTCAGGGCATTGATGAAATTTTTCTCCCAGGTTGGATTGCCTCGAGAGATACAGTCGGATCAGGGATCCAACTTCACCTCTAAGATCTTTCGAGAAGCGTTATTCCACCTAGGAATAAAATCAGTACTTTCTACCAGTTACCATCCTCAGTCACAAAGTGCTCTAGAGAGATTTCATCAGACACTGAAGTGTATGATGAGAGCCTATTGTGAACATTTTTCTAGAGACTGGGATGAAGGTGTACCTTTTCTTCTGTTTGCTATGAGAAAAAGTGAGCAAGAAAGTTTAGGATTTAGTCTGTTTGAGCTAATATACGGACACCAAGTGCGTGGTCCTCTTGCTGTGTTGAAAGACGTGTGGCCAGGAAAATCTAATCCATCATTAAGCACCTCACCTTCATTAACCCTTTTAGGGTCCAAGGCCATTTTTGGAAGGGGTGCACCAGTGTCCAAGAATTTAAAAAAAAAAAAAAAAAAAATTCTTATGAAATGGTAGAGAATCTTTTCTGAAGGTAATAAAACAAAAAGTACGAAATTTGATTGTAAATTGACGAAATTATACTCTGCGAATTTTGATGTGTCAGCGATATTTACACATCGGCGATTTTGCCGACTTTGACTCCCATTTTAGGCCAATTACATCATTTCAGTAGACAAAATTCTTAGCTATTTCACTAGTATTACTTCTATTCTATCGATTGAGCACAAGAAATCGCCCAGTCAACTGTTTCAACTACAAAATAAAGTGATTGGAAATTGGTAATATAGCCAAATTAACTCAAAGTTTAAAATATTTCAATTTCAAAATAGGGTGTAGAATAAACAATGCAGACATTCCTGGCACTAAAGTAACATTTCCTCTGTTCATTAGTTACGTTTTCAGTCTTTATAAATGAATTCCATTTTGATTTTTTATTCGCATAATGAATTTTTATTCAAACAAAAAATGGAAGATGTACTGTTATTTAATATTGTAATTGTACAAATAATATCACCACATTTGTGAACGTATATTAGACCCACCAGCTGGCACGTATTAGACGTATGAGGTCATTTGTTTACTGCTGAACATAGGCAAAAATTTAAGATTTCCACTATTTTGAGCTCAGTTTCAAGCCATTTCCAGTACTAAAACCAATGAAAATAATTTCTATCTTCCATTCTATCAAATGAGACCAAGAAATCGCAAATACAACTATAAAAAGTATACGAAAAAACACTGTAAAAACGCTGTTTTAATCGAAAATTACGGTTTCAGTTTTCTTCTCTTATTATGCACTGTTGCTGCAGGATTTGTTTTATGTGGTGCACACTTACCACATAGATGTATTCTCTCATACCTAGGCCCAAATTTACCGCTCAAAGCTTATCTGAGTGAGCTGAGCTCATGACGTAGAACTACGGTTTGGACCCTGAAAGGGTTAATGCAGAAGCATTTAACTGCTGCTCGAGAGCTGCTGCGAAAAACCTAGTTTCAGCTCAGGCTAGGATGAAACAACAGTATGACAAGCGTGCTGTCTCTCACTCTTTTAAAGCAGGTGATAAGGTGATGGCTCAGAAATTAGTACCAAGACATGCTCTACAAGCCAGGTATGATGGTCCCCTGGAAGTTTTTTTTTTTTTATATTTTATTTAAAAACACATATATACATAACAATCCAATAAATGCCCAAAAATAAATCAGGCTCATATAAACAAAAACAAGCAAACAGAACAGGAATAAACACATCTGTCAATATATCCTATAATAAGAACCCGTGCCAAAAGCACATAAACAAAAAATGTCCATCCTACTACCATCCTAGCTAATTCTTTCTATACAATAACATAACACTACTGTCAATGAAACTGTACATACACTGTCTCAAAAACACCGTAAAATTAAACCATTGGTTACATATCTTACTTCTTCCCTACCACAAAACGCAGTACATAGGCATGAAATAACATAAAACCTTAAACTTTCTGCCTATAAAACAGTTGTTGCACAATAACACATAAAAACAACTGACCCCCGAAACAAGGGTCACACCACAACATCATCTTAAATAAGAAATACATTAACATCAAGCCATCACTACCATAGACAACACTGTCTACAACACAACGTCACACTCCCACACCGGAGAATAAGTCCACACAAAACACATTTGTATTGCATACATATACAAACACTCTAGAAAAAACACATAAATATGCAGAAGCTGCACATAATGTAAAATTCAAACAAAAGATAGTAAACCTAAGAAAAACATAGCAAAACATCAACTTAATCCTACATGAATTGCCACAGATACCTGGGCCAACTGCACCCAAGCACACCTGCACACTGTCGGTTGTCTAACACCTAATACCTCCTAACCTCAAACCTGCCACATAAATGCAAACTGCCAGCACATCACCACCGACAAACCCTACTACTTGAACTTCAGAATATTACACTACTACATCCTAGAGGAAAACCCCATGCGTCCATGACCCTCCCCCCAACCAACATCACTCCAAGTCTGAGTCAATACACACATGAAAAAATTACCTACAACCCCATAAAACCCCCGAAACGTCCAAAACTCGGACACCCACGATACCACCCCAACCCAACCCATCCTAGCTTCAACCCTGTAAACCCACACCTAACCAACCAAACTATAACCTAGTCAACCCCTTCCCGATATGCCCAACCTCCCCCCTCCCCCCCACTCGACCAGTCCCCCTCGATTGGCTCCTACTTCATCCCCAAAACTTTAAAAGGGACACCACCGTCATCGTTCTATAACCCTCAGAGAAAAGCCTCAACCCAAGTTCTCCCATACAAACCCTGATTCCTACATTTCGTCCTGTAAAAATGTGCCGCCAAGGCACGAACCCGCCTCCCACCCACTACCTCGCGCATACCCCACGACACATATATGAAATCAACCACCAGGTACATTAACCCTCTACGTACATTTTCCTCAAACCCACCAATATCCAGGCTTAAAGCCCCTAACATCGAAAGCCCACACCCACCCACACTCCTCAGAACCTGTCCAAACCATTCCCGTACCCTGCCTAAATCTTCACAAAAATACACCGCATGGTACGACGTATCCAAAAACCCACATCTCAAACAAGTACCCTCACTCGCTAAACCCATTAAAAACAATTGTGCTTTAGAAGCCAAGATTGCATGTAGGAATCGAAAAACCGTCTCCCTAACCCTCGCCCTCAGCCTCAACTTCTGGAAACCTACCCAAGTCGCCCACCAATTATACTTTGGGTACTCTGCTACCCCCTGCACTATACCCCCCCCTCCCCAAGCTTGTCCAAAACCCCACCCGAAAACTCCTTGGCTCTCTGATGACTAGTAAAACCCTCAACATTGCCTCACATAAACTCAGGTCACGTCCACTCCACCACCTCAGTACCTCACACATGACCACTCCCACCTGCTTACCCCCCCCTCCCTCCTCCACATATCTCTGCTTTACATATATCCCTATAAGCCTCCTATGTAAGGATATCAACCCCAAACCTCCCTTACTAACCAGAGTCAAGACAACCTCCTTATTGAGCCAATGTCTACCAAAACCCCATATATACCGCAACGCTCTCCACTGTAATAATTCAACATCTCTCCCCACGAGTGGGTATACCCTTGCCACATGCCACAATTTACTATACAGTAAAACATTCACTACCATAAACTCCTGCATTAACGTCACATCTCCCGGTCTCCATCCACTCATTTGCGCTGCGCTATTGTCGCCATTACCACCTTAGAAGAATTTTCATCCCTCGCCTTGCCTTACTCGCATCATTATAAAAAATTATCCCACAAATTTTCAAGCACTCAACAACATGCCAACCATACCTCTTCCCCAAATACCTGCCCACCCACGTCCCCACCTCTAACAATTTAGATTTTACCCTGTTAATCCTCATCCCCGTAGCTGCCCCAAAAACACTTATAATCCTCCCTATAGCATCTAACCCCTCCCACCCACCTACGAGAATTGTTGTGTCATCAACATAACCCACTCTTCCAGATGCACAACCAGGTACCTGACCCTCCTCCCCTACCCCCTTCGATACTAACCTATAAAAAGGATCCTGTAAGCATGCAAACAGAATTTGCGACAAAGGGCACCCCTGCCGCAAACCCCGCTTCATGTCCACCACGTTTCCCACCCTTCCATTCACTTGAACCCGCACCAAAGCCCCCTCATACAACGTTTGAACCCAACCCACTACTTCATTCCCAAAGCCCTGCTTACGAAGAATGTCAAATAACATATTTCTATCCACACTGTCATAAGCCGTTTCCCAATCAAGCCCTAAAACCCCATTCCCCTCTCAACCCTCGATGAATGACCTAATCCTACCATGCCCATTCCCCATACACCTCCCCAGTATCCCATACTGACCACGTTCTATGATAGAATCCAAAACTTTTTTAACCCTATTACCCAAAATCCTTGCAAAGATTTTGTAATCTGCACATAAAAGTGAAATAGCTCTGTAATCCCTAATCGTTTCCACCAATTTCCCCTTAGGCACTAAAACCCCAACTCCAGTGCGCTGATCCTCATCCATATACCTTACTTCCTTCAAACGATTGAAAACTTTTGTCAAACATTCCTTCAACACTCCCCAATGTTGAACATAAAAATCACTAGGTAAGCCATCCACTCCCGGCGCTTTACCCATCTGCATCCCCTTTACTGCGAACCACACTTCCTCCTCAGTTATACTACCCTCCATACCTTTCCTCTCCTCCTCACTAATCCCTACCTGTATACCCTCCAAAACTTCCTCTTTCGCCTTCACCTCCTCCAACCTCAGGTCTAGATACCGCCAAAACCAAACATCCACAAACCCACTCATACCCTCTGTCGACCGCAGTACCTGTCCCTCCATATACCCACCCAACTCCTCGTGCACCTTCAATGACGTCATCGTCATACCCTGCCTCCTCTTTCGAAAACCATGCAAGACAGTCAAAGATGGTTTGTCCCCCCACAGCACATCCTCAATACCTGCCCTCACTCTGATAGCCTGGAATCTCTCATTCTGTATATCCTTCAACGGGCCCCCTCAAAACCTCTATGTCCTCCAGCGAGTAACCCCCCCACATAACAATCCCGCAACTGCCCCTCCAAATACCTCTGCAGGCCATAACGCAATCGCGCCTGCTCTCTACCTTCACGTTTATAAAAATCCTGAATACCCACTTTCGCCACTCCATTCCACCAACCCACCACATCTTCCCGGTCCTTCCCATCATTCCACATCCCCTCCCACCACTCCTCAAAACTCCTCCTACACAGTTCCCCCTGCAATAAGCCCACGTTAAGCTTCCAATAACTAGCATACATTCTAACAGCTCCCTCCCATCCCAACACTGCCAACACACCCCTGTGATCGGAAAACCCAACATCAACGCAATCCACGCCCTCCACTACAACATCCCTCGACACATACACACGATCGAGTCTTGCAGCATAGCCCCTACATATGAACGTATGTTCTATATGCCACCCACCGCCCCCTACCACATCTCTGACTCCTGCCGCACACAAAACATCACGCAAAACCCCCAACTCACACCCCGCCCCTCTCGGTTCCACATCCCTCTTCCTAATCACACAATTCCAATCCCCTGTGATAATAGTCACAACCGGCAACCCACGTAAGAAATATATCAACTCCTCTCTCACAAATTCTTCCTTAGTTTTTCTACAACTTATAGCCGGCATATAAACTCCCACTATACACACTCTGACATTCCCCCATAAACCCTCAACCCTTACCACCCTCCCACCCCCCCTCTTCCCATGCCAACAACCGAAAGGGACTGGTCACACGTATTCCTATAGCCACCCCTCCCTTGAATCTACCCGCACTACCCGCATAAACTGTAAACCCACTTAACGTCAAATCTCTCCCCATCCTATAATTATGCTCTTGCAATATACACACATCCACATTTAAACGTCTTAATGTCACCTCTACCCATTTACGTTTGACCTCCGCTCAGAGGCCATTTACATTCATCGTTAAACACCTGAAAAGAATGCAGGGGCTTTCCTCTACTTTTCAACTTCCTCGTCACTACCGACTTTCCCTTATTAATGCTCTCTTCCTCTACTGACACTCCCAGTACTTGCCTGTCTGCTTTCCTGTCCCTCCCTCCCTCTCTACCCTTGACACTCCCCTGTCCCCCTTTCGCCACCTCCACCCAGGCCTTCTTGCACACCTGTTGCCCAGGTGTTAGGACATCGTCCTCAACTAGACCACTAGGCCTTTTCCTGGAGTCCCCTGTAGCCTCCATAGCCTCACAATCCTCTCCCCTGTGCACTTCTACACCAACCTCCTGGACCTGAAGGCAAGGCCCACTCTCTGTGATGCCCATCACACTCGTCCCTCCTCACATCTGATCCTGAGTCCACCACACCATGCTGTGTGCCCTCACACACTGTCCAACAACAGTGGAAAATCCTCCAAAAGCGGCTCAGACAAAACCAAGTTCACACCTTCCGGCAGAGCCACTTCCTCCGTCTCCGCTGTCTCGCCATCCTGGGTCACCTGTGACAACATTAGTACTCACTCATCCTCCTTATCAACAATGTCACTCCATTGTCCACTTGGCACCATGCTCATATTCTCCTGTGGCGACTCATCCATAGCATCCACGACCACCACGTCATCCTTCCTCATACCATAAGCAGCGCCATGTCTCTGATGGCCCATCCGACGATCACATGCCGCCGCCACATGTCCAGGTAATCCACACAGACGACATGTTCGAACTTGGCCTGCGTAAGTCACATAGACTTGCTGCCGGAACTCATCCATCATGAACCTTCTGGCAGCCCGGCATAAGTCCCCTGTGCCCACCATCCCACCGTTGCTGCATGGACGTCACCAAATTGACTGAAGACGTTTCGCACATCAACATCCAATGCTTGGAACGGCACGTTTCGAACCCGTATATAAGTGTAGTACCGGGACACATCTCGAAGCCGTACCTCTAATCCTGTGTTGACGACAATCCTCTTCTCCTGATACGTTTCAACCACTCGCTCATATGCGCTGGCCACTGCAAATTTGACAAGAATCCTCAAAATAGCTGGGAGGAGAACATCTGCATTGCTTGGGTAAATCCGCGCCCTGCAACACTTCAATACAGACAGTATTGACACGTCGTCTGTAGCGCTCCACCATGTTGATGAAAACTACCAGTTCTCAACTCCACCGCTAGGGACCAAAAACAAGCACACCCACACTCCGCAAAGGCTGGGCAGCAAATGATTTGTCCCCTGGAACTAGTGAAGAAGCTTAGTGACGTAAATTACCTAGTACGCCTGCCTGGGAAGAGAAAATCCAATCATGTGTACCACATTAATCAGCTCAAGGCATACTACTCTAGCCCTCTACCTACTGCTTATATTCTTCCTAGACCACAAGAAGAAAACATCAGTCTACCTGACATCTCTAGAGGTATTGAGGTGCGTTTAGAAAATTCAGTGACTCTACAATCACTAGATAATTTTCTAAGTAACCTTGATGCTGATAAAGCAAGTAATGTTAAGAACATGATTTTGCAGTACCCTGAATTGTTTAGTGATGTTCCTAAGAGATGTACTCTGGGAGTACATGATGTTGATGTACAGGGAGCTTCACCCATTAAGCAATCACCATACAGAGTCCAACAAAACATAGAGCATTGAGAGAAGTTGACTTTTTGTTATCTCATGGACTTATTGAACGCACAAAAAATTCAAGGGCTTCGCCGTGTATATTAGTGCCCAAGCCTGACGGTACTTTCAGAATGTGTACTGATTACAGGAAAGTGAACTCTGTCACCTTGCCCGATGGTTATCCCTTACCTCGCATAGACGACCTGATTGATCGTGTGTCAGGAGTGTAGTGATACCGCTCTTGTGGGGAGCCGCAGCAGGACACAATACTGCACCACCTCAGGGGCCCCTTACAATAACAACATAGTACAGCGATGGCCCAGCACATGGCGTGTGGTCTCTCTCTTACACAGATACATTCGTGATGCAGATTACATGGTAAGCTTAAATATGTCGCCAGTAGCTATAGCTTTTCTGAGGACATATGCACCTTACATCACCTGTCCTGCAGCAGCAGTCATTAGATGTATTTTCTTCTGTTGCAGACATGTACCATGGATTCTGTGTTCAATAAAGCCTAGGAATAAGGCCTGTGTTGTTTTTATCACAACAATTTATTGAACACAGATATCCTGGGCTACCTGGTGGCGATTCTGAGCTAGACTACACCACAACATGGAGCGTTTACTGAAACCTGAGAGGCTAGACTCTGACCCCAGTGTATCAACGGCTGCTCAGGAATGGAAGCACTGGTTTAAGACTTTCGAAAACTTCTTGAGAGTCTTTCCTCAGGAAGATCTAGATAAACTAAGCCTGCTCATCAACTTTGTGTCACCTAAAATCTATGAGGTTATTTCTGAGTGTAATACCTATGAAGTCTCAGTATATTAAGCCCACAAATGAAATCTTTGCACGATATCGTCTTGCAACTCGCCGCCAGCAGATTGGTGAATCCTTAGAGGAATACTTTCAAGCATTGAAAATATTAGGTAAGGACTGTAACTTCCAAGCGGTGACAGCTTCTCAGTATTGTGAAGAGTCCACCAGGGATGCTTTTATCAGTGGCCTGCAATCACCAATAATAAGGCAGCGTTTATTGGAGAATAAAACTCTGGACTTAGCCACTACCCTTGACCAGGCAAGAGCATTAGATTCAGCCCAGAAGAATTCTGAAGTGTACAGTACTACCCAGCCTTCTCGAGTGGTAAGTGCTGCAACTCCCGACCAAGACTCTTTTAATGAAGTTACTGTGGAACCTGCTTCAGTGACAGCAGCTGCAGGCACAAAGTGTTTCTTTTGTGGTTTTTCAAGACATCCACGTCCAAAGTGTCCGGCTCTTGAAGCAATGTGCCATCAATGCCATAAGAAAGGTCACTTTGCTAAAGTATGTCGTGCTAATGCATCAACAAGAGCTAGTGCTTCTACGCATTCTGACCAAGCGACTCTAGCAACAGTGACTTCTGCTCCAAATTCACTGTCAAAGGCAGTTGTGAAAGTGTTCATCAAAGGAACAGAAGTAGATGGTCTGATTGACAGTGGCAGCTCAGAGAGTTTCATCAACCTTGACGTAGTTAAACGCCACTACTTGACGGTACATCACTCATCAGGTACCGTTTCCATGGCATCAACATCTCTCTCTATTCAGACGTTAGGGTTTTGTAAGGTAAACCTTAAGAGTTAATGGCAGGGATTATCAAGATGTACATTTAGCTATTCTGCCACAACTGTGCTCTGATGTGATCCTTGGTCAGGACTTTCAGAAGCGTCATGGTAGTGTTACCTTAACATATGGAGGTGAACTGCCTCCTCTCGTTGTCTGTGGTCTTTGCACTTTAAGGGTAGACCCACCAAAGCTGTTTGCGAATCTTACTGCGGATTGTCATCCTATATTAGCTAAGTCACGCCGCTATTCTTATGAAGATAGGATGTTCATTGAGATAGAAACTCAGAGGCTGCTGAAGGAGGGTATTATAGAACCAAGTAATTCTCCTTGGCGTGCACAGGTCGTTGTTGTCAAGGATGATTATAGGAAACGGAGGCTGGCTATCGACTATTCTGAGACAATCAACAAATTTACACTTCTTGATGGGTACCCTCTACCTCGAATTGATGATACAGTGAACAAAATTGCTCAGTACTATGTGTTTAGCACAATTGATCTACGAAGTGCCTATCATCAAGTCCCTATAAAGAATGAAGATAAACCATACACAGTGTTTCAGGCTAGTGACGGCCTCTATCAGTTTACCAGAGTCCCTTTTGGGGTTACCAATGGGGTAGCCTGTTTCCAACGAATTATGGATTCACTCATTCAGGAAGAGCAACTTATGGGAACTTATGCATATTTAGATAACGTTACCATTTGTGGCAAGACCCAGGAGGAACATGATGCAAACCTTGATAAGTTTTTGGAAGCTGCCAAGAAGAAAAATATCAGTTACAATGAAGAAAAGTGCACTTTTTCCACTAAAAGGCTTAACATCCTTGGTTATGTGGTGGAAGGAGGTGCAATATCCCCAGACCCTGAAAGACTTCGACCTCTACGGGAACTTCCAATGCCCCAAGACAAAAAGTCACTCCAAAGAAATCTTGGTCTCTTTGCTTATTACTCACAGTGGATCTACAACTATTCAAGTAAAGTTCGCCCACTGAGTGCTACCACGATATTTCCTGGACAAAGAAAGCAGAAACTGCTTTCTATACTCTCAAACAGGACATTGAAAACTCAGTAGTTCAGGCCATTGATGAGTCCCTACCATTCGAGGTGGAAATGGATGCATCTGAAGTTGCCATTGCTGCAGTCCTATCTCAGGCAGGACGTCCCATAGCTTTCTTTTCAAGAACTTTTCAAGGATCAGAGAAGTGCTATGCTGCTGTAGAAAAGGAAGCCCAGGCCATCATAGAAGCAGTTCGCCACTGGAGGCATTATTTAACAGGCAGACATTTCACTGTAAGGACTGACCAACGGTCCGTGATGTATATGTTTGACAAGACCCCAAAGCGTTGCTGTGTCGAAGGTTTAGATGAATGGTTCAGAGAACCGAAAGTTATAAAAAACATATGCAACACTTGGGTATCTTTTTAGGAAAGTTTCCCCAAAAGTGGCTTCATCAGTCCAATACAGAGGGGGAGGAGGGGGGGTTTGAGGTTATCAGTCCTCGGCCTGAGTCGATGTTCGTCCATCAATCTTGTTAGAAGTGAGCACAAGGCCGAGAGGTGGCTTATATGCTGTAATGGGTGAGTGAAGCAGGAGGAGGGGGGTCATATAGTCCACCCACTATTCTAGGCCCTGTCCAAAGGTGGACAAGTGTGAAGAATTTTTTGTATAAAGATCCCAAGCTGTTGCTGTGTCAGACAGGTGATGAATGGTTCAGAGAACCGACAAGTTATAAATTGGCACATATGCAACACTGGGTATCTTTATTGAGGAAATTTTGCCACACAGTGGCTTCATCAGTCCAATACAAGAGAAAGGTAAGGAGGGGTTTGAGGTTATCAGTCCTCGGCCTGGAGTCGATGTTCAGTCCATCAATCTTGTTAGAAGTGTAGCACAAGGCCGTAGAGGTGGCTTATATGCTGTAATCAGTGAGTGAAGCAGGAGGACGGGTCATAGTAGTACCATCCACTATTCTAAGTAGGTCTTCGTCCAAAGGTTGGACAAGTGTAGAAGAATTCGTTTGTATCAAGATCCCAAGCTGTGCTGTGTCAGACAGGATGTAGATGAATTCAGAGAACGACAAGTTATAAATTAGACACATATGCAACACTTGGGTATCTTTATTGAGAAAGTTGCCACACAGTGGCTTCATCAGTCCAATACAAAGTAGAAAGGTGTAGGAGAGGAGGAGTTTGAGGTTATCAGTCCTCGGCCTGGAGTCGATGTGTTCAGTCCATCAATCTTGTTAGAAGTGTAGCACGTAGAGGTGGCTTTATGTGTAATCAGGTGATGAAGCAGGAGGAGCCGCCTCCCCTGGCTTAAAATTCCCCGATTACAGCATAAAGCCACCTCCTACGGCCTTGTGCTACACTTCTAACAAGATTGATGGACTGAACACATCGACTCCAGGCCGAGGGACTGATAACCTCAAACTCCTCCTCTCACACCTTTCTACTTTGTATTGGACTGAGAAGCCACTGTGTGGCGAAACGTTTCCTCAATAAAGATACCCAAGTGTTGCATATGTGTCTAATTTATAACATGTCGGTTCTCTGAACCATTCATCTACATCCTGTCTGACACAGCAACAGCTTGGGATCTTGATACAAACGAATTCTTCTACACTTGTCCAACCTTTGGACGAAGACCTACTTAGAATAGTGGATGGTACTACTATGACCCCGCCTCCTCCTGCTTCATCTCACCTGATTACAGCATATAAGCCACCTCTACGGCCTTGTGCTACACTTCTAACAAGATTGATGGACTGAACACATCGACTCCAGGCCGAGGGACTGATAACCTCAAACTCCTCCTCTCCTTACACCTTTCTACTTTGTATTGGACTGATGAAGCCACTGTGTGGCGAAACGTTTCTCAATAAAGATACCCAAGTGTTGCATATGTTCTAATTTATAACTGGCAGACTGTGTTACCTGATGCCCTTCACTCTATTAGATCATTGCTGTGCACGGCTACTAATGCTACCCCTCATGAGAGACTCTTCATCTATTCGCATCATTCCTGTACGGGAGCCTCCATGCCCACCTGGTTATGTCACCCTGGACTCATTCTCCTGAAGAGTCACAGTAGGATGAACAAGAGGGATCCTTTAGTGGAAGAGGTAGAGCTCCTACATGCTAATCTGCATTATGCCCACATTCACTACCAAAATGGTGAAGAGACTACTGTATCTACAAGACACTTAGCCCCAGTTGAAACCAATGTTAGTGTGGAATCTCAAGATACACCAATAGATGTTGTGAAAGATGCTTCGGTTTCTCCAGGGAAGCCCCTTGAGGCTACCCTATTGAAATAGAGGACGCCAGTCCAGCAGATAGTAAAACCCCGCTAGAAAATACCGAACCCGGTGAAGAGGCTCAAGGGCTATGAAGGTCTGGACGTACATGTCACCCACCTAACCGTTTGGAAGATTACTGTATCTGATATTTTAGAAGGGAGATTGTAGTGATACCGCTCTTGTGGGGAGCCGCAGCAGGACACAATACTGCACCACCTCAGGGGCCCCTTACAATAACAACAACATAAGACGATGTTGGCCCAGCACAGGGTGTGTTGTCTTTCTCTCTTACACAGATACATTTGTGATGCAGATTTTTTTTTTTTTTTTTTTTTTTTTTTTTTTTTTTTTTTTTTTTTTTTTTTTTTTTTTTTTTTTTTTTTTTTTTTTTTTTTTTTTTTTTTTTTTTTTTTTTTTTTTTTTTTTTTTTTTTTTTTTTTTTTTTTTTTTTTTTTTTTTTTTTTTTTTTTTTTTTTTTTTTTTTTTTTTTTTTTTTTTTTTTTTCCTAACTTCAACTCCTTTTTGCATATAGATGTGAGTGGTTATGCAGTGGGTGCTGCTGATGCAAAGTCCACATCCACTGACATACTGCATCCTATATGCTATTATTCCTCTAAACTCAAACGACATCAGAAAAACTATGCCACTATTGAGAAAAGGCTCTAGCTCTTGTGGTGTTGTTAGAGCATTTTGACATATATTTGGACACTTCTCTTATAAAATCAATGTATTTTCTGACCACAATCCTCTCACCTATATTAACATATGAAGGGCAAAAATGCTAGGATAATGAGGTGGGCTCTCAGAATCCAGCCTTACTCCATAAGTATTAAACATATCAGTGGTCGTTGTAATGTAATTGCTGACGCTCTGTCGCATCCTTAATTATCATTGCAACATTTAAATTAACGTAAATTTTGTGCCCAATATACTTATTTGTTACTTGTTACTTTGATTAATTAAGTAAAGTAACGTAAAATCTTATCTAGCCCATGTAAATTTATGTACTCATGTCTAATTATGATTTCTTTTTATGTATCCACAGTAGTGTGATTTATGTGTTGGTGTGAAGGAGATATGGAGAGAAGCTGAGTGTTGAGTGTGTAGAGTTTGGTGGGCATGCTAGTTGCCGAGTGAGCTCCACAGACCACCCCCTACCTTACTACACTCCTCATTCTCTCAAGCTTCCTCATGCAGTTATCCAGTACCTTACTGCTTCACATTCCACTACCACTGTTACTAGAGTGGAATGTGTCTCCTATCACAGACTGTGAACTAGTATGCAGTCACACCACTGTTCGAGCCTCAGATGCCACTACGCTATGCCACTTCTACATGAGTGTACAGACAATGTTGATATGAAGTTGTAAAACTGCCCTAGTAGAGGGGGTATCTTATAGTGTAGGACACCTGAGTGACTCTGAGATGTTATACTGTTTAATTTTTGTAATAAGACAAACTATTTTATCACCAGGAGGGTCCCTGTATATGACAAATTCAACTATACAAGAGAGTGAAAAAGAAATGTGAAGGACTTGGGAGTGAAAATGTCAGAGGATCTCTCCTTTAAAGACCTCAACAATGTATCTATCCCATCAGCTAGGAAAATGATAGGATCTTTAGAACCCCAAAACTAGGGGCCAAGCCGATGTGATACTCTTCAAATCACTTGTTTCTCTATCTGGAATACTGCTGTACACTAACCCCCCCTTCAAGGCTGGCGACATTGAAACGGAGTGTACAAAGAATTTTTCACCCCAAAATAAGTACGATAAAGCACCTAAATTACGGAATGGTTGAAGGTCCTTGATCTGTACCCTGGAACAGGCAAGAATACATGATAATATTCACTTGTAGGTCCTGGGGGATTGGTACCAAACCTGCCATGAAAATCACTCCCATGAAAAAAAAAGACTCAGCAGGAGTCCATTCCCTCAATGAAAAGCAGTACACTGGGGAACAACACCATAAGTGCCCGAGGCCTGGCTGTTAAACTGCCTCCCAGCCATAAGGGGTTTCCCTGACCCTGGCTGTCTTCAAAAAGGCACGGGAGAACATAAAGTCAGTACCTGACCATGGGGGGTGTGGTTCGTATATTAGTTTGCGGGGGCCGGGAGTAACATCTGGGTTTATCAGACCCTGATCCCCCATGAGGCCTGGTTTACCCCGAAACCCTCTCCAGGTAAACCCTACTACCCCTGCTAACTCTACCTCTTGTACAATTCTACAACACACCCAACTACCCCTTTTTAACTTTACCTCTTGCACACTCCACAACACACTACTACCCTTGTTTCTCTACCCCCACCTCCCCCCACCTAGTTCCCCTTTTTAACTCTACCTCTTACCTGGGTATGCTTTTAAAAGGGGTTTTAGGGGGCAACACCCTTTCAGCCCAGTCTGAGACCAAACCGTGTGGGGGATCAGGGTTTGATCAACCAGGCTGTTCTGCTGGCTACACAAGTGATTGAACCACAGCCCGGCTGGTGAGGTGCTGACTTTGGATCTGTCCCGTGCCTTCTTGAAACAGCCAGGGATCTATTGATTATCCGTTATGTATCTGGGAGGCAGGAAAATTTTCTGACACTTATTTTTGTTTTGTGTATTTCCCCTGCTTTTTTATCGGGGGAATGTTGCATCTCCCGCCATCTTTTTCTTTTATAGGAGCAATTTTCGTGTGCAAGTTTTTTCCAATTCCTCTAGGATTTTTAAGTGTATATTATCTCCATCTCTCTCCATGCATTCAGGGGAAAACAAATCTCAGGACCAACCATTCCCAGAAAGGGTTTTTTTTTTTGAGAAAAAAAAGGTTTTCCTTTCATTATTCCAAAAAACCCCCAAAAAAACAAATTTTTCTACCCCGTTTTGGGATTTTAATAAGGTTGGGGTTTTTTTGGGGGTTTTTAAGGTGAACCTCTGAATGTCCTCACAGATCCTTCACATTCTTTTTTCAATTTTAATTTCCTTTAGTTTTCCTATCTGAGTAATTGAATTTAATCCTTATTGAACTTTATGTAGATGAATGGTTCAGAGAACCGAAAAGTTATAAATTGGACACATATGTAACACTTGGGTATCGTTATTGAGGAAACGTTTTGCCACACAGTGGCTTCATCAGTCCAATACAAAGTAGATAGGTGTAAGGAGAGGAGGAGTTTGAGGTAATCAGTCCCTCGGCCTAGAGTCGATGTGTTCAGTCCATCAATCTTGTAGAAAGTACAGTACAGGTCCGTAGAGGTGGCTTATATACTGCAGTCAGGTGAGGCGAAGCAGGAGGAGGCGGGGTCATAGTGGTACCATCCACTAGTCGAATTACAGTAGAAGTCATTTAGCATGAGATTATGTTGCACGTACCGATTTAAGATTTACACATTATCATCTTACGATATAAAGATGATATTACACGGTTCGGCAGGAGGGAAAATTTGAGCTGCGTGCACCATGTGGTTAAACCATTGAGTCAGTGGGGGATCCTACTAAGGGTGGCTATAGCCACATCAAGTGTTTAATGCCGACGAGACAAGTGTTTTCTGGAAGAAAATGCCAACACGAACTTATATCAGTCAGCAAGAGAAAGTGCACCAGGCTTCAAGACAGCAAAGGATCGCTTCACCTTGCTCCTTTTCAGTAATGCATCAGGTGATTTCAAGTAAGCCAATGGTTATTTCTGCCTAAGAATCCTCATGCTTTGAGGAAAAGGGAATTTGTTTTTCCTTCCTGCAAACTGTAAGTTTTCAGATACACGGGCCAGGAGCTAAGTCTCGACCCTGCAACCACAATTAGGTGAGTACAGTTACATACATTATCATACATACCAGCATATGTGTAGAGAACCTAGATAACCCAAAAAGTCAGTCAATGGGTTATCCTAGGTTCTCTACACATATGCTTATGTATGATAATCTTTGTAACTGTATCTGTGTTACCTGAAAAACTACCTCAGTTTTGGAAGGAAAAAATAACCATTCTCACAAGCAGTCTGTTGTTGTGTTCAGCAGACACCACCCGCCTTACCCAGCCACCACGGACCCACCACCCCGCATTCGCGTTTTTAAACGCGCAAAAGTCCGGTTCCCAGCTTTTTGGAAGAATGAGTGAATTGTGTTTTGATTTTGAATTAAAAAAAAAAAAGAAAAACAAACATAACCCGTGGAAAAGGTTTAAAGGGACTTTGTACACATAAAAGTTTAAACTAATTTTGGGACTGACTGACTGACTTGACTGACTAAATGACTGACTACTGACTGACTGACTGACGGGTTTGACCTTTGACTTATAAATACTTTACCTTACTGAATGACTTGACTGACTTACTGAATGGATCACTGAATGACGCTGACTTATAAAAATTGCCCCTTTTGACTGACTTACTGAATGACTTGACTGACTTATGAATGACGGCCCGGTTTATTTTAATCTTAAAAATTTGGCTTACTGAAGGCCTTATTTTTAAACCTTACTGAAGGGTTTTGATGACTTTAAATCTTGACATTTGTTAGACACTCATTTAAACCATCAATTTAGTTCAAGAATTTCACTATCCACCCAGCCCAGTGGGGCCCAAGCATTCCCCACTCTTTCACCACCCACAAACACCAGCCCCCAAATTTAAAAATACTATTATTTTTTTAAATTTGTGTCTTAAGAGAAAAAACAAATAATACATCACATAATAAAACCCTTTTACACACTTTTTTTTTTGGTTTTTTGGGACTCCGGGAATGTAACCCTATTTTTCCTATTATTATTTTAAATAAACAAAAATTATCTAAACATTTTTTCAGGAAGAAAAAATTTGCAAATGACACTATTTATATTAATTTGTGTCCAATTTAAAAAATTTGGTTGTTTCCGCAGTTTTATTTTCTGGAGGACACTGTCATGGAAATTGGGGGTTCATCTGAAAAGGAAAAAGGGAGCTATGGTTTCACTTGCGTCAGATGGGATGGAAGTTTTGTGAAAGGCTTTTCACAGTTGCTGCCTAAACTTCCCTTTTTACTTTTTTTTGTGTTTTTTGTTCAAAAAGCCCATTTTTTCCTTTTTTCCCTTTGTCAGCATTTTGGTGTATTTCCCCTTTCACATTTGGGGGAAATTTGATGGGTATCTAGGGGGTTGGCAGTCCTGCTTTTAGCAATAAAAGATTGTAATCACTTTTGCACACCCCAGCACACCACCCCCATTAACTCCCCTGCACACCCTACAGCCACACCTTACTATTATTAACTTATCCCCACACTTTAATTTATTATTCCCCATGAATATAAAAAAAATTAAAGATGTTTAGTTGCTTTTTTACAAAATTATTGTTAACATAATTAAAACATGTATTTATGTAAGTTCTTTAAAGATAACCATTAAAAGTCAATTTTTTTTTTGTGAAACATTTAAATGAGAAAAAACTTTTAGTTCAGTAAGTGTTGAATGGGGAATTTTTGCACCCATTTTCTTTGCAGAAGTATTTTGGGGAAGACACCAGGTTGTGCTTGCCGGGCATATATTTTAGTACTTCAAGAACACCAGTGTAAGACTACCTTTAGCTTGCCAGACACTATATCTAAAGTATTTCAAAACCAGGTAAACTACCGTTGTATCTTCCCAGGCACGTTTTCGTATTAAAAGCCCCGTGTAAGACTGTTTTGGGTTTTGGTTATCTTCAGTACTTCAAGAAGGACATCACCTGATATTTTGGTTTTTTTAATAGCTAAGTTTACTAATTAAACAATTTTGTTTTTGTATTGGAATACTATCAAAAAATTTTTGGGCATTTCTGAAAAATGCAAGTTAGAAATACTGTAAAAAAATTTTTCAAAAAAATCTGTTTAAACAAAAAATTTAAAAAAAAAATATTTTTTTTTATAAGCAGTTTTCTGTACATATATTAGTCTTTTAACTCTAAAAAATAAAGTTTATTCCCGTACAAGTAAAAAAAGTTTTGTTAAAATATCTTAACATGGGAATATGTTCAAAAGGGAAAAATGTTCTGTGACCAGAATAATTAAAAATAAAACCCGAAATAAACATGAGAGATATGAGGAAATTAATATACCCTTGTTGAGTAAAAAAATATTTTAAAATGAACTATCTTCGTTTTAAAAGTATGAAAAAAATGAAGAACATAAAACCAAAAAGTTCTGATTTTTAAATTTTTATTAAAAACAGTCTTGTAAGCTATGAGTACATACAGGGGATAAAACCCTTCAATGCTCTGAGTGTTAAATGTTTAGTTTAAAAAAGGGCTTTGTGAAAATATGCTAGTACAACGGGATAAACCATATCAGTGCTCTGAGTTTTGAAATTTTTTGTAAAAACAATTTTGGGCACAAAGCAGTACTAAGGGGATAAAACCCTATCAATGCCTGAATGTCTAAAAAGTTTTACCGGTCTTCTGACAAATAATACATACAGGTATAGACCGACAGGGTCTGAGTGTCTGGGAAAAGTTTTAGTTTAAAAGGCAATGTTTTGAAACATTGCGAGTACATACAGGAGATAAACCATATCAATGCTCTGAATGTCTAAAATGTTTTTGTGTAAAAGGCAGTCGGGGAAAATAGAGTAAAAACAGGAAATAAAAATTTCAATGCTCTGAGTGTCTGAAATGTTTTTTCAAAAAAGGGCCCTCTTCAACAAAAAGTACATACAAGAGATAAACCATATCAATGCTCTATGTCGAAATGTTTTTTAAAAATTTTAAATATGCAGACATGGAAATAAACCATACCTGAGTGTCAAATGTTTTAGTGTAAACAGCTTGTACACATAGGATACATACAGGAGATAAACCATATCAATGCTCTGAATGTCTAAAATGTTTTAGGGGAAAAGGGACTTTGGGAAAAAATGGAGCATACAGGGGGGTAAACCATATCAGTGCTCTGGGCTGAAAGTTTTACCAAAAGGCCATCTTCTGCAAAAATACATACAGGGATAAACCATATCAATGTTAAAAGTCAAAATGGGAGTGTAAAAGGGAGTTTGTGACAAAAAGTACTTTGGGGGAAAACCATATCAATGCTCTGAATGTCTAAAATGTTTTAGGGAAAAATTTTAAACAGTACATACAGGAGATAAACCATATCAATGCTCTGAGTTCTGAAATGTTTTAGTGTAAAAGGGGAATTTGTAACACATATGCGAGTACATACAGAAGATAAAAAAAGTTAAATGATTAATGCATCAGAAATTTTGTTTAAAAAACATGAGAAATGTACAAGGGATATCAATAAAAATTTTACATTGAAAAATGTTAATGAAAGTCAGTCATGTAAAACATATAAAAGTTCATATCACAAGGAGAAAATTCTATTAATGTTCACAAAATTTTTATATATTTTATAATATGATGCTTGTTACTAATGATACAATATAAGATAAACAAATCATACATGTACATGGAAAATATTAAGGTCAAGTCTTTAATCTACACCTGGGGATAACCTGAGAAATTCCAGGGGGCAATGCCCCCGCGGCCCCGGTCTGTGAAATATTGTGAGCAGCAACGTAAATATTCAGTGAACAAAAGCAGTGAAATATTCAGTGAACAGAACAGTGAAATATTGAGTTAAAAAAAACGTGAAATATTCAGTGAAGAGCAACAGTGAAATATTAGTTAACGCAACAGTGAAATATTCAGTTAATGGCAACGTGAAATATTTAAAAAATAAAAACGGGGCAGCAGTGAAGTATTCAGTAAACAGAAAAAGTAAAATATTCAGTGAACGGTGAAATATTCAGTGAACAGCAACAGTGAAATATTCAGTGAACCAACAGTAAATATTGTGAACACAACAGTTTTTCGAAATATTCAGTAAACGCAACAGTGAAATTTCAGTTAACGCAAATGAAATATTCAGTGAACGCAACGTGAAATATTCAGTAACAGAAACAGTGAAGTATTCAGTAAACACCAGAAGTATTCAGTGCAGCAACAGTGAAATATTCGGTGAACGAAACGTAAATATTCGGTGAACAGAAACGTGAAATATTGGTGAACAGCAGTAGTGAAATATTCAATGAACACGGAGTGAAATATTCGTGATCAACAGTGAAATTTCGTAAACAGCAACAGTGAAATATTCGGTGAACAGCAACAGTGAAATATTCGTGAACAACAACAGTGAAATATTCGGGGGAAAAAAAAACGGGGCAACGTGAAATATTCAGTGAACATCAACGTGAAATACAGTGAACATCAACAGGAAATTTCAGTAAAATAACAGTGAAATATTCAGTGAACATCAACAGTGAAATATTCGGAAACATAAAAGGGAAATATTCAGTGAACATAAATGAAATATTCATGAACATAAACGTGAAATATTGGGAACAGCGTAGTAAATTTAATTCAGACTGACTCTATTATACTAAGTCAGTGTTTTGGGTTATTTTCCAAATATCCCCCCCTTGGCATTCTTCTTTTTTTATAGATGACCTAAAACCAAGTTTATTCATTATGTCCAATAATTTTTTGATTTTAAATACCATAATTTTCCATAGTGGGTCCCATTGTGACTGTAAGTGGGGGTCCCATTGGACTTCTAGTGGGGGTCCCAGTCTGACTGTCATAGTGTGGCCCCATTTTGTATAGTGGGCCCCATTGTATGTCATAGTGTGGGTCCCATTGTGACTGAAAGTGTGGGCCCCTTTGGGGTTTCTTTGTTGGGCCCCATTGTGACTGTCATGTGTGGGTCCCATTGTGTCAAAAGAACATAAAAAAAAAAGGAACCAGCAGCGGCCTCGCCCATGCAAGGCAAGTCCATCACTCCCTGTTAATGACCACCGGGGTTAACTTTTCCAGGAAACTCCGGGTGTCTTAAAACACCTATTTCATGAAGCCCAACTGTCTCCAGCTGAGTTATAATTCGCCCATCTATTTTCCCATAGTTTTCCCGCCAGAGGGCAACCTGGTAGGCGTCCCACGTCTCCAGACCCCCCCTGGCCCTCTCTCCTCGCCCAGACTTCCTCAGTCAATAGGCCTCCCCTCCCTCCGAAAGGGGGATGGCCCGACCCGGCCTGTTCCCCGCACCTTTATTCAAATAAAGTAAAAGCCCCCAACCTTATCATTTAAACCTTTAAAAAACCCCCAAATAACCTTATAAATGGTGACAGGGTCCCCTCAGCTGATGTGTTGGGGGGGGGAAGAGGAATGAAGTTATCTCCCTTTTTCATCAGTCTCTAAAAGAAGCATCCTTTTCTCAAGAGTTATCCGATTGTGTCTGAAATTTTCAGCCCCAGCCCGGTACGGGGTTCGGAAATTTTTGTCAAATTCCCCAAAAAAAGCCCCTGACTTCCCCCCGCTCCCTCTTTTTAGTCCGTGCTCAGCCCCCACATTTTCTCTGTTGTTTTCACCACTCTATTTCAGCACTTCAATGATTTTGTGGTGATTTCAGCGTCTATGTGGTTGTTCCCTCGTGTATGTGTAGGGTGAGAGAGGAAAGCCGGGCCCCCGCCTCTCCCCAGAACTCACCCGCCCTAGTTCCCCCACCATCCTAAGGATGTTGGATGTAAAAAATTTAGATATCCGGTAGGGGATGTGTATACGGATGTCTTACTTGTTATTTTAAATTTTTTTAAAAAAATGGATATCTTTGTTTACAGTAAAATACGGATGCGGATGCGGATATCTGTTTAAAGTAAAATACGGATGCGGATCGGATATCTCTTCAGTAAAATGCGGATCAGTTACGGATGTCACATTTGACATCCGGGGGATCGGATGCGGATTTTGCAGGACAGTCATAAAACCCTGATTTTTGTTTTTACCACATGGCAAATCTTTCATTACATAATACTTTTAATACAAAAACTTTTATTACATAATAAATTGACATTTTAATACTTAAAGTTTATGATTGGAAGGGTTTTTTCTTCAAGAATAACAGTTTCTCTGCATTTTCTGCCAGAAGTCTTTTCGTTTTTGGCCTATATCAACCCAAAAACACATCCCCTTCTGTTTGACTGAATCTGTTTTCAAAAACAGATCTCAGCCCAAAAAAAGGAGAATGGGTTTGATTGGTTCGGGGGTTCCGGAGTGAATTCTTGGGTAGCTTTGGGTAGTGGTGATTTTGATAAGGACCTGTTGATGGGAGTCCCTTCTGCAGTGTTCCTCCTAAAACATAAGAAAGGAGGAACACTGCAGCAGGCCTTTTGGGATACTAGGCCCTCCTTAAATCCCCCCCAACAATATTTTTCCCCCTCAAATCCCAACCTCTCACCTTGTTTATCCCAAACCCAATATGTTTATCAAACGCTATTTACATCCCTATATTAATTCCTGTTTTTCCCTTTAACCCCCCAGTTTTACTGTGTGTGTGTTTTCACACATAGGCAGATGAATGGTTCAGAAACCGACAAATTGATAAATTAGACACAGATCAACACTTGGGGATCTTTATTGAGGAAACTTTCCCCCACAGTGGTTTTTTCAGTCAATACAAAGGGGGAAATGATGTAACGTCCCTTTGCCTTGACTCGATGTTGTCGTCCATCAATCTTTATAATAATACAACTATGTGTGAAGAAGTGACTTTATACCGTAGGCAGGAAAGGGGCAGCATGTGCAGGTGTCATAGTTGACCCAAAGTGGGAAATAGGGTGGAAGGGGTTTGGGAAGTGAAGAAGTCCCTGTATTAAATACCAAGATGTTGCTGTGTCAGCAGTAACCCAGGCTGAGGGGCTGATTACCTCAAACTCCTGTTCTTCACGATTCTCCTTTTTATGGACTGATGAAGCCACTGTTGGGAAAAAGTTTTTCAAAAAAAATACAAAAAACTAAGAACGGAGGAACACTGCAACAGGCCTTGGGGCCCTTAGGGAGGGCCCTTTACAATCCTCCCCCAAAAAAATATTTGCTCAACCTAATTTTAATGCATATTTTCTAATAAACACATAAGCAGTATAATTTTAAAATTTTTTTCCATTGCATTGTGTCTAATTTATCAGCCTTGAGGGTTATTGAATGCCCTTGGGGAGTTTTAAATTTAGGGTTTGGGTAAATTCATGAGTGAGAGGGGTTGGTTTTTAGTGGGATTTACAGAGTAAATAAATTATCAAAGCTTATTTCTTGGTAGTTTAAAATTTGGTTGGGCAGCAAAATCAGGGGGTTACCAACAAACCCTGGCTGTCTTCGCAGGGACTGAAAAGGCACCCCAAAGTCTACCTGACCAGCCAGGCTTTGGGTTTGTACGTTGGACTGCGGCGGGCCCGCAGTAACAGCCTGGTTGATGGCCTTCAACATGAGGCCTGGTCACAGACCGGGCCGCAGGGGGGTTGACCCTGGAATTCTCTCCAGGTAAACTCCAGGGTTTGTGGGGTGGATTGTGAAGGACCCCTAGTATGGGCCAAGAGGCCTTCTGCAGTGTTCCTCCTTTCTTATGTTTTTTTCTCTCTCTCTCTCTCTCTCTCTCTCTCTCTCTCTCTCAGGGCATTAAGTTATAATATTTGAAGCTCAAAGTTAATTTATAAATCTAAGAACAAGTTTGTAAAAAAACATAAGCCTGTAATTTAGGTTATAATATCCCCCTCCCCTTTGTTAGGCCCGGATGCGGATGCGGATATTTATTTAATAGTGATTGGGGAAGTTTTTAAGGGGTGTCTCATTTAGAAAAAAATGCGGATGCGGATGTTTATTTAGAAAAAATACAGATGCGGATGGAATTTATGCGGATGCCCGGGGGGTGCGGATGGGCGGATATCAACATCCCCACCCTACACCACTACTGCCCCCTCCCCCTATCTGTTTTTTTGAATTTCCTTTTAATTTTTCCAGAATGTGTATCAGAGTGTCTGAGGCCACTTTAAGCCATGTGTGACCACGTGGGGTCTGGCCTACATCAACCCCGGGCGGCACCACCATGCTGCTGACGCACGATGCTCCGACCCCCACGTCACTCCACCCGATTCCTTGCGATGTCCCCCGACATCCATCATGGCCCCCAGAACGTCACCTCGCGCGTCACCCACGATGTTGCCTGATTCCCCGCACGTCTGCTGACATCACTGCGATGTCCCCCTGATATCCCCATAGATTCCCACTTATTTTTCCCGGGTCATTTTTTTTTT
>WNWK01021092.1:0-34630 GCA_009830355.1 Cherax destructor | reverse complement strand
AGAAAACGGGAAAAAAAAACAATGTTATACTGCACACAAAAACAATAAAATTGGCACACAAAAGTACTTACTGCAGGTTTAAAAAAATTACACAAAAGAATATAGATATAAAATGACACAAAATGCATTGAATACTGGAAAAGTATTTGAAATGAATTTACAAGAAACTGAAAACACGTCTTTAAATGTCACTAAGAAAATTCACTGCTTAAATGTCTCACACACACGCAATTGTTTTTAAACATAATTGTCTCTAATGATGAATGAACGGCGAATGTAGGTAGAGGGATAATATTTTCCTGGACGCTGGCTGGTGATGACTGCTGACAATCTTGGAGAATTGCACTTACACGACGAACTCACACAGCAAGCTTTTACGTTGGCGCTCTGGGATGAAGGAAGACACTCTCGACTTGCTATGTGAGCCGAAACAATGCTGCTGGTACCCAAGATAGGGTAGAAAATACCACAAAATATTGGCTGGTAGTGGTGGTGTTAGCGGGTGGTTTGTTTTGGTGGTGATGGCGCGTGGTACTAGCGAGAGTTCCTTCGCTCGTGATTGGTTACTGGGGGCGCGCGGTATGACGTCAGGGTGTTCTGCCTCACGGCCTTGGAACCCACTCACTAACTCAGGTGGCTTTTTGTACAATAAGCCACAGGAATGGTGAATATCACTCTGACAAGCGTCCAACTTGTAGCACAGAGCGATTGGAGACAATATTTCAAGGAACTGGCTTTGCTGAAGAAACGACTGGCTTACTTGTATATCTGGCTTTCCGGAAAAAGCTGGCTTAAGCCCTCTGGACTGGTGGACCTGAATGCTGTTACTTGCACACAGCAGTGAAGAACTGGATGGATGTCAGGAGACACTGGATGACTGTAGGCTGGCTTAGGCTCTTTCCCACAAACTGGCTTACTTGGTGGCTTAATTGCAAAACCCAGATCAACTCTTCGAAGGTTTACTTGCAATTAGAAGCCAGAAGACTGGAGACACTGCTTCAGAAGAGTCTTGGATGGTTGACGGCACCGAGAGAGACGGGAGAGAAGGTTGAAGTCAGTTATGGACGCCTGCGGTGGCACTCACTCAAACACCGGTTTCTTCTTGCTCTTAAATCTGCTCAATTACCTTAATCTTCGCCCACACGCTGCAACCATTTGTGTTGTGGGGGTTCTTGCGTAGATTTGGTAATATATATTAAAGATGAGCTTGGTTTGGTAGCGTTTAATGGACCGTTAGATATATGGGAGCTGAGAGCCTAGGCCTATGTCGTCCGGCTGCACTGCCTAACTGAGTGGAACTGCCTCACTGGTGAGCGGGCACTCCTTGCGTTCAAAAGGGGAGGCCTATGATTGGCTAACAAAAGATCACATGGTGATCATGTGAACAGCTATGGTAAAGCCATTAGAAATACGAACCATACAGTAAGTCAGTCAGTCAAGTCAGTCAGTCAGTCAAGTCGGTCAGTAAGTCAGTCAAGTCATTCAGTCAGTAAGTCAGTCAGGTCAGTCAGTCAGTAAGTCAATCAAGTCAGTCAGTCAGTAAATCAGTCAATCAAGTCAGTCAGTCAGTAAGTCAGTCAATCAAGTCAGTCAGTCAGTCAGTCAGTCAAGTCAGTAAGTAAGTCAGTCAAGTCAGTCAGTAAGTAAGTCAGTCAAGTCAGTCAGTAAGTAAGTCAGTCAGTAAGTCAGTCAGTCAGTAAAGTCAGTCAGTCACACAAACTTATGTTTACCTCTTTTTATGTGTACAAAGTAACACTTCATTATGGCCACGGGTTATGTCTTATCTAATATCTTTGTTTTCTTTGTTAATTCTAAGACCTTTTCTTGCCACTTTGAACAACACTGGTATGCCTACTGGGTGTTATGATTGCTTGGCAGATACAAGATACAGTGGACCCCCGCCTAACGAGCATAATTCATTCCAGAAGCCTGCTCAAGTGCAATTACCGAACGAATGTACTTCCTTAAGAAATAATGTCACGTAGGTTAGTCTATTTCAGACCCCCAAAAATACACTTCCACAAGCACTTACAATATTATACTTACATAATTGTATGATTTCCGGGGTGCTCGTTAGGCGGGGGTCCACTGTATAGTAATTTAAAGATCAAAACACAATTCTCTCTTTCTCATTCTTCACAAACACAGCTGGCTTGTAGCAGAGGACTTTTTTCTGACGCGTATGAAATACGTACGAATGCTGGGATGGTGGGGTCCAGGGTGGCTGAGGAAGGCCAGTGGTGTCCGCTGAACCACAACAAGGTGGCTGCTTGTGGGAATGGTTATTTGTTTTTCCTTCCCGCAAACTGTAAGTAAGTTTATTCAGGTATACACAGATACAGTTGCGAAGATTATCATACATAGCAGCATATGTGTAGAGAACCTAGGATAACCAAAAAAAGTGACTTATTTCCATTCTGTCTGACTTTTTTTGGGTTATCCTAGGTTCTCTACACATATGCTGCTATGTGTGATAATCAATGTAACTGTACTTACCTAATTGTGGTTGCAGGGATCGAGACTCAGCTCCTGGCCCCGTGTATCTGAATAAACTTACAGTTTGCGGGAAGGAAAAACAAATTCCCTTTTCATCTAAGCATGAGGATTGGGCTTACACTTGAAATCACCTGATGCATTACCGAAAAGGAGCAAGGTGAAGCGATCCTTTGCTGTCTTGAAGCCTGGTACACTTTTCTCTTGCTGACTGATATAAGTTCGTGTTGGCATTTTCTTCCAGAAAACACTTCTCTCGTCAGCATTAAACACTTGATGTGGCTCATAGCCACCCTCAGTAGGACCCCCACTGACTCAATTGTTTAACCCACCATGGGCTACCGTGCGTTTAAAATTTTTTCCCCTCCCGCGAACTGTGTAATATCATTTTTACGTCGAGTTAGATAATAATGTGCCACAATTCTTCAATCGTGCAATACCCATAATGTGCAACATAATCTCGTGCTAAATGACGATCTACTGTATTTAGGTACAGGTACACATAAGTATAATTACAGTGGACCCCCGGTTAATGGCCAAAATTTGTTCCAGAATGCTGTTCAAGTGCCATTACCAAACAATTTTTTTCCCTTAAGGAATAATGTAAATTAGATTAGTCCTTTTAGACCCCCAAAAATACAATTTCAAAAGCATTTACAAAAATACACTTACATAATTGTTTGAGTTTGGAGCAGTACGTAAACTGGGGGTCCACTGTATCAGAGTACAGTGGACCCCCGAGTAACGAGCACCCCGGAAATCGTACAATTATGTAAGTATAATATTGTAAGTGCTTTTGTAAGTGTATTTTTGGGGGTCTGAAATGGACTAACCTACTTGATATTATTTCTTAAGGGAGTAAATTCGTTCGGTAATGGCACTTGAGCAGGCTTCTGGAATGAATTTTGCTCGTTACTCGGGGGTCCACTGTACAGTAGACCCTCGGTTTTCGTGCACCTCCAAACTTGAACAATTATGTAAGTGTATTTTCGTAAGTGCTTTTGTAAGTGTACTTTTGGGGGGTCTGAAATGATTAATCTAATTTACATTTGTCCTTAACCCTTTGAGGGTCGGTCCCGTACTAGTACGTCATTGCAGCCAGTGTCGGTCATGTACTAGTATGCCTAAATTCTAGTGCCTTCAAATGTGGTGGAAGAAAGCTGGCAGGCCTACATATGAAAGAATGGGTCTGCGTGGTCAGTGTGCGCAGTATAAAAAAAATCCTGAAGCAAGCAGTGCATAATGAGAAAAAAAAACCTGACCGTTTTATTGGTTTAAAACAGCGACTTTCAGGTGTATTTTCGTATGGTATTTGTAGTTGTATTCTGGTTTTCTTGGTCTCATTCGATAGAATAGAAGATATATTACAGAGATGGTGATGATTTTGATTAGTTTTACAATGACAAGTACCTTGAAACTGAGCGCAAAGTAGCGAAAGTGTTCGATTTTTGTCGATGTTCAAGAGTAAACAAATCATGCCATGTGTCCAATACACATCAACTGGCATGTCTAATATTCTTGCACAAGTGCACTGATATTATTTATATCGTTTCTATAATGATGCAGTTGTATACATAACAGTAAATCTTCTATTTTTTTTGTGAGAATATAAATTCAAAATGGAATGCAAAAGTAATGTAAAAGGGGCCTGGAGACGTGACTAATGAACAGAGAAGATGTTATTTTAGTGCCAGGAATGTCTGTCTTGTTTATTCTGGATCCTATTTTGAAATTGGCATCGTTTGAAATTTGTGTGAAATTGGCCAAATTGCCATTTTCTGACCACTATTTTGGGTAGTTGAAATTGGTAAATAGGCAGTTTCTTGTACTCAATCGATAGAAGAAATGGAGTTCTAGCGAAATAGCTATAACTTTAGTTGACTGAAACAGTGGAATTTGCCAAAATAGGGCTCAAAGTGGGCGAAATCACCGATGCATAAATGTCATTGATACCGCTAACTTCGTGAGAGCATAACTCTGTTAGTTTTACATCAAATTTCATAATTTTGGTGGCGTTATGATCGGAAAAAGATTCTCTATCATTTCATAAGAAAAAATAATTTTTTTTTCTGAAAATTTTTCGACCCTGAGAACAAGTTTGGGGGAGGGCCTCTCGACCCTCATAGGGTTAAGGGAACAAATTCGTTTGGTAATGGCACTCAAACAGCATTCTGGAAAGAATTTTCAACGAAAACCGAGGGTCCACTGTACATATAAAATATGTAATAACTTTAAAACACTTGAAATTTTGGAAAGTTTCGACATAATAGAGATGTTCTCATGGAGAATGTAAACAAACCGGGTGGGGCGCACAGTATTAGAAAGATGGGTTGCCATATAGCGAGTTTTTGTCATAATTTGAAATCTCCGTATTAGCGGAACGCCATAAGGCAAAATGCCGTAAAGCTGGGCCCTACTGTTCACAGTCACTCCTAAATAAGCACAGTTTTTAAATCTCTTTCTGTTATATAAACATAGTGGCTGACCCAGTGGCAGTTGTTATCCTTAGGGTTCTCCCAACCAATCAGATAAATTCAATTTGCCCTCAGTACAGATCAGCATGCACACACACTCAGTGGCTTAACCAACAGTAGGAAGCTCATTTTTATGCATTTATGAAGCAACAAAATTTCTTATACAGTGGACCCTCAGTTATTGGCCGTTCCACTTATCGGCCAACTAGGTCAGCTGGTTTTTCGGCTGAAATTTTCTTCCAGTTATCGGCCATTATTTTGCTTATTGGCTGTATTGGATGCGTCCACCCACCCACCCACCAGCCGCTCGTGCATTCCTGAGTCAGTGTGGCTTTCTCTGGGCGAGTGAGGAAGCTTCTGCTCATTCATCCAAACATTTCGCTATTATCCATTGTTTTTGGTGGTTATTGATTAAGTGCAACTGCGAAATAAGTAACTATGGCCCCAAAGAAAGTTCCTTTGGTAAAGAAAGTGAGAAACATGATAGAATTTAAGGCAGGCAGGCATAGAGGCAAGGAGTGTAGCAGGCATGCAGGGAGTGTAGCAGGCATGCAGGGAGTGTAGCAGGCATGCAGGGAGTGTAACAGGCATGCAGGGAGTGTAGCAGGCATGCAGGGAGTGTAGCAGGCATGCAGGAATGTAGCAGGCATGCAGGGAGTGTAGCAGGCATGCAGGGAGTGTAGCAGGGAGGCAGGGATGTGTAGCAGGCATGCAGGGAGTGTAGCAGGCATGCAGGGAGTGTAGAAGGGAGGCAGGGGAGTGTAGTAGGCATGCAGGGAGTGTAGCAGGAAGGCAGGGAGTGGACAGTTTTTGTGTGACAGGGGTGCAGTGACTCTCAAGCTGGTCCTAGTGACAGTAAAAGACAAAGCAGGGAAGTAACCCCTCTTCGCCTTCTTCCATATGCCAACAAGAGTCTTCAATAAAGATATGTAATGTTCATTTATTAGTAAAATTAGTGCTTTATATTTCATTCTCATTGTTTTGTGTATGTAAAACCATAGTTAATCTTCAAAAAATGTATTCTTTGTTAATATTTTTGGATGTTTGGAACGGATTAATTGTATTTACGTACATTAATTCTTATAGGAAATATTATTTCGGTTTTAGGCCGACCTTCTGGAACGGATTATGGCTGATAACCGAGGGACCACTGTATTTGGTTATTAACCCTTTGACTGTTTTGGTCGTCTATATACGTCTTACGAGCCACTGTTTCGGACGTATCTATACACCTAAATTCTTGCGGCTTCAAATGAAGAGGGAGAAAGCTGGTAGGCCCACATGTGAGAGAATGGGTCTGCGTGGTGGGTGTGCGCAGTATGAAAAAAATCGGGGACTCAGTGGTGCATTGTGGGAGCGCCATGTTTGTAGTCATTGTTCACCATGCCTCGTGGTAAGAAGCACCTCACTCCCCGGCGAATTGGAGGCCTTTTCTTTCCAAGTGATAGTTCAAACAGTGATGGAAGTGCCAGTGAAAGTGAATTCCATGGTTTTCAAAAGGGTGTGACCGAAAGCGGTGCCCATGATAACATAATTAGTGATGAAAACCCAGATGACCCACAGCCTTCCACATCTGGTGCTGGGCTGTCTCATTCACGTTCACCTGTACCAGGACGAAAGAGGAAACTATTTCACCGTGTACAGGACTCTGATGTGAGCAGTGTAAGTGCTAATGACAGTGATTTCAAAGTTATTGAAAGCAGTTCTAGTGGCGACAGTGAGGGAGAGTATTCTCCAGTGAAGCGGCAGTATGTACGACGCTACATGCGTTCTGGTAGTGTGCCATATGCTATTCCAAGGAAAAGGAGTAAATCTCTTGGCCCTACACCACGAATTGATAGTGAAGATGATGATATTGTGACAGTGGGGATGCGTAATGTGCGTGGGATAGTAGGTGGTAGTGGTGGTGGTGGCACGAGTCATGTGGCACCAGGGGCGGGCCACGCTGCTAACTCAGCACACCCACAACCACTCTCAACCACCCCCACACTTCCACAACCTGCACAACCACAACCTGTACAACCACAACCTCCTCAACCACAACCACCTGTCAATATCCAGTACCCACCAGCAGACCGCATCTGGGATTGGCAGCAAGGAGACAATTTTGTTCCCAATCCCCATGACTTTGATGAAGCACATAGTGGAATACAGCCATCGTGTACACTTGGGAACAATGCTTCTGAACTAGAATGCTTTCAGTTATTCTTCGATGAACCCCTGATGGACATTATTGTCAGGGAAAGCAACACATAGTACGAGTACACCATGGCAAACACAATTCTTTCACCAAGGTCACGGCTACACCAGTGGAAGGACACAACCGTGGCAGAGATGTACCTGTTCTTTGCCACAATAGTGCTTATGCCACATGTGTATAAGCACACTGTTAACACATACTGGTCGACAGAACACCTGATTTCAACCCAGGTTTTAGTGATATTATACCAGTGAATCGTTTTTTGATACTGTTATGTATGCTACACTTCTCAGACAAAACCAGGCCTGACAGAAACGACAGGTTATATAAGATCAGGAATGTGTTTATGTACATAAAACAAAAGTGCTGTATGTATTTTTATCCCTTCAGGAAGCTTGTTATTGATGAATCTTTGATTTTGTTCAAAGGCAGACTGTCGTTCAAGCAGTATATACCAAGCAAGAGGAAACGCTTTGGTATAAAGTTATTTGTACTGTGTGATTGCAAAAGTGGTCTGGTTTTGGATATAATTGTGTACACGGGCAGTAATACATTGCAAGATACCAGGAAGTTATTGGGTATCTCTGGTGATGTGGTTAGAACAATGATGGAACCATATCTTGGTAAGGGGAGCATATATTATACGTATACTGATAACTAGTACACAAGCCCTTTACTCAGTGATTTCTTGCGAGTGAACATGACAGACGTGTGTGGCACAGTGCATGCAAATCGTAAACATATGCCTAGGTTCGACGCTGGCACTCGTAGAGGTGAAGTGCAGGTGATTGCTGCAAATGACATCATGGCATTTCGGTGCTGCCAATGACATCATGGCATTTCGGTGGCAAGACAAACGTGATGTCACATTGTTGACATCAATTCACGGACATGGACACAAATCACACACAGGCCCAAGAGCTGCAAGTGGGTCTACATTGACTGTTAGGGGATTTGCATTATATGCATACACAGATGCAGGCGGCATCAACTGCTTAATGGAGCCGAAAGTTGCAAATTTACCAAATGACACTGGCAAGCAGAATAGAGAGACCAATGAACCCATTCTAAAACCTGCAGCTGTGATGGACTACAACCTCAATATGCGCTTAGTGGACAAATATGACATGCAGATAGGGTTTGCTGATTGTGTCCGCAAAAGTTATAAGTGGTACATAAAACTCTTTTTTCCATCTTCTTGACATTTCCATGCTGAATGCTTATAACATGTACAAGTTGAAGACCAACAACAAACCCAAATATGGTGAATTTTGTTTGTCAGTCATCAGACAAATAATATTCAAGTACCAAGGAACAACACCTGCAATAGACCAGCGCCCACGAAATTATCAACACATGCCCTCTCGTATGAGGCCTGGTGATCACTACCCCATACAACTGCCTGCTACTACTCTCAAGAAAAATGCTCAGAAGAGGTGTTTTGTCTGTAAACATACCACAAAATGCCCACAAAAATGCAGAGACACTCGTTTTATGTGTGAGGAGTGTAAAGTACCACTGTGCATATACCCATGTTTCAAAGAATTCCACAAGCTGCAGGAGTTCTAGGAAAGTGTTCAGTGAGTGTACATTTGTATATATATTATAGAACAATAGTAATGAACATTTTTTTATTGTTTGTTTGTGTAAACAAGTTTTGTAAACAATATAAAGATACTAATGTTTATGCTAGTATTGTGTTGCATATGAGTGTATATATAAACATTGCACCTTACCTTGGTCTAACAGGCCACATAAGTTACGTAAAAAGAAAATATTGAAAAAAAAAAGAAATCTACGAATGGAAGTAAACAAATGTTTTCTGAGTGGCGGCATTGCCGCTGTTGCCATACGCGGCTCATTTTCTGCCAACTTACACCTCCATATCTCGGTAAGTATTGATGGCAAAAATCTGTTTTAGGATAAAAACAATCAGAAAAATAATCTTAACATTTTGATAAGAAAAAATATTTTTTTTTCAAATATTTTGCGACAACAGAATGGCACTCAGGATTGAGGGTTGCGACAGTCAAAGGGTTAACCCTTTGACTGTTGCAACCCCCAATCCTGAATTATTTTTTCTTATCAAAATGTTAACATTATTTTTCTGATTGTTTTTATCCTAAAAAAAAATTTTGGCGATCAATACTTACCAAGATATGGAGGCGTAAAGTTGGCAGAAAATGAGCCACATATGGCAACAGCGGCGCATGCCGCTCACTGGTACACTTATATTTACTCCCATTCGAAGGTTTCTTGTATTTTTCAATATTTTTTTTTCAAAATAACTTATGTGGCCTGTGAGACCAAAGTAAGATGCAGTGTATATATATACACTCGTTGTATACAACACAATAACTGCACAAACATTATTATCATTATATTGTTTACACAAACCAACAATGAAAATTTTTTTTTATTACTATTGTTCTATAATATATATACACATATATAATGACTGGAAACTTTCCATCAACTTCCCTTAGCCTTGAACCTGTGTGTGTGTGTGTGTGTTAGTTACCATTTTGTCCTAGGCACATATCGATTAGATACTAGGCCTGTTGTATGTATGTATGTGTGTGTGTGTCTGTGTAAGGAAACACTTCGAAATGTTTCCGCCCCGCCGGGAATCGAACCCGGGCCCTCCGTGCGTGAAGCGAGAGCTTTAGCCACCAGACCACCGGGGCTGTGTGTGTGTGTGTGTGTGTGTGTGTGTGTGTGTGTGTGTACTCACCTAGTTGTACTCACCTAGTTGTGGTTGCAGGGGTCGAGACATAGCTCCTGGCCCCGCCTCTTCACTGGCCGCTACTGGGTCACTCTCCCTGCGCCATGAGCTTTATCATACCTCTTCTTAAAGCTGTGTATGGAACCTGCCTCCACTACATCGCTTCCCAAGCTATTCCACTTCCCGACTACTCTGTGACTGAAGAAATATTTCCTAACATCCCTGTGATTCATCTGAGTCTTCAACTTCCAACTGTGTCCCCTTGTTGCTGTGTCCCATCTTTGGAACATTCTGTCTCTGTCAACCTTGTCAATTCCTCTCAGTATTTTATATATCGTTATCATGTCCCCCCTATCTCTCCTGTCCTCCAGTGTCGTCAGGTCGAGATAGGGGGGACATGAAAACGACATATAAAATACTGAGAGGAATTGACAAGGTTGACAGAGACAGAATGTTCCAAAGGTAGGTGTGTGTGTGTGGGGAGGGGACATCTAAATTTGCTGAGTCAGGGTAAGGCAGCTGTCAAAATGACATATTTCACCATTACTCACCACCCTCACTGCTGTCAACCTGTCAACACAAAAGGGGTTGCAAGTCTTCTTCCCCACAACCTCCTTCCTAGCTTCCTTTCTTCCTTCATTCCTTCCTTCCCTTCTTACTTATTTCCTTCCTTCCTTCCTCTCATCTCTTCCTTCCTGCCTTCCTTTCTTCCTGCCTGCCTTCCTTTCTTCCTTCATTCCTTCCTTTCTTCCTTCATTCCTTCCTTTTTTTATTCCTTCCTTTCTTACTTCTTTTGTTCCTTCCTCTCATCTCTCCTTCCTTCCTTCCTTCCTTCCTTCCTTCCTTCCTTCCTTCCTTCCTTCCTTCCTTTCCTCCTTCTTTCCTTCCTTCCTCTCATCTCTTCTTTCCTTCCTTTCATCTCTTCTTTCCTTCCTTCCTTCCTTCCTTTCATCTCTTCTTTCCTTCCTTCCTTCCTTTCATCTCTTCTTTCCTTCCTTCCTCTCATCTATTCCTTCCTTCCTTACTTTCTTTCTTTCTTTCTTTCTTTCTTTCTTTCTTTCTTTCTTCCTTCCTTCTGGTATCCTGGGCATTGCTTTCAGTCACAAACTCCTCAAAACCATGAAATTTATCTTCAGAGACACTTCCATCTGTGTTAGAGCTATCACTGAGGAAGAGAAGTGTCCCAGATTCGCCGGGGAGTCAGATATTTCTTACCGCTAGGCATGCTGAACATGGACTACTGAAATGGTGTTCCCACAATGTAACACTGGCTCCCCGATTTTTTTTATACTGCGCACACTGACCACACAGACCCATTCTCTCACATGTGGGCCTACCAGCTTTCTCCCACTTGATTTGAGGCCGCTAGAATTTATGCGTTTTAATACGTCTGAAACGGCTTGTAAGACATATATATACGACCGAAACAGTCAAAGGGTTAAAATGTTATCCTTATGAACTATCAGCCACTGTGCCATTTTTTATTTACTTACAGGTTAGTGTGTGCAGTGTGATAGACTTCCATGGGAACAGTACTGGTGACACATCTCCATGTGAGTCAGACAGACCAGCAGTGGATCCACAAGCTCTGGTCAATACACTTATCACTGCTGTAGCTCCTTTGCCTTCTAATCTCTGGACCATTTTCTTTATGGACAGCCTTGGAAGAAAGTTCTTTCTTGGTAATTATGAATCTTTTATCATTTGTATATTCATGAAATTTTAGCATACAGGAGGTCCCCACCTATATGGCAGGTCAGATGCCAGGCTACTGCTGTAAAGTGAATCATAGTTTTTTTTTTTTTTTTTTTTCAAATGCATATAAAAGCCTGATAACATGTTTACACTATCATATGTTAAGTGAGCAATATAGCTAGGCCTAAAAAAATGCATATACAGTGCAACATTACTTACCTTAAAATATTTTCATCCTTAGCTTATAGTGAGTGGTGAATACAGTGGACCCCCGGTGTTCGTCCATTTTTCGTAACAGAATGCTGCTCAAGTGCCATTACCAACCGAATTTATTCCCTTAAGAAATAATGTAAAGTAGACTAGTCCTTTTAGACCCCCAAAACTACACTTATAAAAGCATTTAAAAAAATACACTTACATAAAAGGGAGTGTTTTGAGCAGGACGAACACCGGGGGTCCACTGTATATGTATTGTAGGAAGTATGAATAAATGAAGAATGGTTATAATTTAAAACCTGCTGTATTGGCAAATCTCTGTAAAGTGCATCCTACCTGTACAGTAGGGCCCCACTTTTCGGTGTTCCATTCATACATTGAGTTCAAATTATGACCAAAACTTTTGTATACGGCGAGCAGTCTTTCAGATATGGTGCGCGCCACCCAGTTTGTTTACATTTTCCGTGAGCACATCTCTCTATTATGTAATAATCACTCTTGGGCACATTAAATGTCCAATTTTATGTCAATATAGACATTTTCATTAATCCATTTATGATATTTTCTTCAAAATTATATAAGAAATACGTTACAAAGCATATAAACATGCTGTTTATATGCTATGGTGTTGCCGGGCGGAGGAAAAACATTACGTAATACAGTGCACCCTCGCTATTCGAACACTCCAAAACTCACACTCATTCCAGAATGCTGTTCAGGTGCTGTTACCAAACGAATTTATTCCCATAAAGAATGATGTAAATTAGATTAGTCCATTTCAGACCCCCAAAAATACACTTATAAAAGCACTTACAATAATAAACTTACATAAAAGGGTGAGTTTTGGAGTGTTCGAATAGACTGAGGATCCATTCGATATCTAATCAATAATCACTCTTGGGCATCATTAAATGTCTTATTTACATTAATATAGACATTTTCATTAATCCATCTATGATATTTTCTTCAAAATTATATAAGAAACACGTTACAAAGCAAATAAACATGCTGTTTATATGCTATGGTGTTGCCGGGCGTAGGGAAAACATTATGTAATACTACTAATAATAATCACTCTTGGGCACATTAAATGTCTTATTTTACGTTAATATAGACATTTTCATTAATTCATCTATGATATTTTCTTCGAAATTATTATATAAACATGATACATACACCCACAGAATAAAAATTTACAAATAGAGATTTGTTTACCAAGCGACTTTGTAGGAGTGTCGGAAGAATTGTTTTCTCTAGTCAAACACTGAGGGATAACTGTAGAAAAATATTCCTTTCATATGCCTTCACTCTATATATGGCTATTCATGACCCTTGTGGGTTTAGCGGTTCTTTTTTATTATGATGATAATAATAATAATACTATCATTAACTCTAAAAATAGTGTGTTGCATGAGAATGGGAGTTTTGCTGTTTGTTTATTTTGTACTAACTTGTACACAATGTAAGAGTATTTGTATTGTGAGATAATTATTATTACAGTGGACCCCGGATTACGTCATTTTTTCGTTCAAGAATGCTGTTCAAGTGCCATTACCGAACGAATTTATTCCCATAAGGAATAATGTAAATTAGATTAGTCCTTTTAGACCCCCAAAAATACACTTACAAAAGCACTTACAAAAATAAACTTACATAAAAGGGCAAGTTTGGAAACTATCGTAAACCGGGGGTCCACTGAATAATAAAAAAAAAAATTTTTTGAGGTAAAAGTTTCACAAACTCTTACAAACGTATGTGAATGAACTAAAAGTGGACACATATTAATCGCATTCATTTCGCCTGACCGAGTGATCACCCACTACCTGTTCAGTTTGTTTTTTTATCTTGTCTGAACTCCGTATCTCGTTCTCTCTCTCATTTACTCTTTTGTTAACTAGTTGGCTCTCATTGACTATGGCATCTAAGCTTAGTTGTGATAAAAAGAGGAGTCGTAAGCCTCTTACTTTAAGTGCCAAGTTAGAAATGATTTAACTGAGTGAACTGACTTTTTTGGGTTATCCTAGGTTCTCTACGCATATTCTGCTATGTATGATAATCTATGTACAGTGGATCCCCGCCTAACGAGCACCCCGGAAATCGTTCAATTATTTTTTTTTTTTTATTAACACATCGGCCGATTCCCACCAAGGCAGGGTGGCCCGAAAAAGAAAAACTTTCATCATCATTCACTCCATCACTGTCTTGCCAGAAGGGTGCTTTACACTACAGTTTTAAAACTGCAACATTAACACCCCTCCTTCAGAGTGCCGGCACTGTACTTCCCATCTCCAGAACTCAAGTCCGGCCTGCCGGTTTCCCTGAATCCCTTCATAAATGTTACTTTGCTCACACTCCAACAGCACGTCAAGTATTAAAAACCATATGCCTCCATTCACTCCTATCAAATACGCTCACACATGCTTGCTGGAAGTCCAAGCCCTCGCACACAAAACTTCCTTTACCCCTCCCTCCAACCTTTCCTAGGCCGACCCCTACCCCGCCTTCCCTCCACTACAGATTTATACACTCTCGAAGTCACTCTGTCTCGTTCCATTCTCTCTACATGTCCAAACCACCTCAACAACCCCTCCTCAGCTCTCTGAACAATCGTTTTGGTAATCCCGCACCTCCTCCTAATTTCCAAACTCCGAATTCTCTGCATTATATTCACACCACACATTGACCTCAGACATGACATCTCCACTGCCTCCAGCCTTCTCCTCGTTGCAACATTCATCACCCATGCTTCACACCCATATAAGAGCGTTGGTATAACTATACTCTCATACATTCCCTCTTTACTTCCATGGACAAGGTTCTTTGTCTCCACAGACTCGAAGTGCTCCACTCACCCTTTTCCCCTCATCAATTCTATGATTCACCTCATCCTTCATAGACCCATCCGCCGACATGTCCACTCCCAAATATCTGAATACATTCACCTCCTCCATACTCTCTCCCTCCCCTCCCATCTGATATCCAATCTTTCGTCACCTATTCTTTTTGTTATCCTCATCACCTTACTCTTTCCTATATTCACTTTCAATTTTCTTCTTTTACACACCCTACCAAATTCATCCACCAACCTCTGCAGCTTCTCTTCAGAATCTCCCAAAAGCACAGTGTCATCAGCAAAAAGCAACTGTGACAACTCCCACTTTGTATTTGCTTCTTTATCTTTTAGCCCAACACCTCTTGCCAAGACCCTCGCATTCACTTCTCTTACAACCCCATCTATAAATATATTGAACAACCACGGTGACATCACACATCCTTGTCTAAGGCCCACTTTTACTGGGAAATAGTCCCCTTCCCTCCTACACACTCTAACCTGAGCCTCACTATCCTCATAAAAACTCTTCACTGCTTTCAGTAACCTTCCTCCTATTCCATACACCTGCAACATCTGCCACATTGCCCCCCTATCTACCCTATCATACGCCTTTTCCAAATCCATAAATGCCACAAAAACATCTTTACCCTTATCCAAATACTGTTCACCTATATGTTTCACTGTAAACACTTGGTCTACACACCCCCTACCTTTCCTAAAGCAAGTATAATATTGTAAATGCTTGTGGAAGTGTATTTTTGGGGGTCTGAAATAGACTAACCTATGTGACATTATTTCTTAAGGAAGTAAATTCGTTCGGTAATGGCACTTGAGCAGGCTTCTGGAATGAATTTTGCTCGTTAGGAGGGGGTCCACTGTAACTGTATTTGTGTATACCTGAATAAACTTACTAACAAGGTATATGTTGATCGCTGAGATAGCCATCAAATACAGTTTCATATACGTAGCAGCGTATGTGTAGAGAACCTAGGATAACCCAACAGTGTCAGCTAGGAGCTAATGCTGCTAGGGATTGCTAGTTTAAACCTATGATAATTTATCACTCAGAGAATCCTAGGGCCCTAAAGAACTATGCAAAAAGTAGCCTCCGTGTTTATTATAAATCCAATTCGAAAGCTTATTCCTAGTATATATCCTTTATAGTATAATAACATATAACTCCTACAGTGTATAATATTAAGGTATTAAATGGACCCCAATGGAAATAAGTCACTCTGTCTGACTTTTTTGGGTTATCCTAGGTTTTCTACACATATGCTGCTATGTATGATAATTCTATGTAACTGTATTTGTGTATACCTGAATAAACTTACTTACTTTTCATAAATTGGTTCACAGACTATTTTAAGCCTACAGTTGAGGCTTACTGCAAGGAAAAGAAAATTCCTTTTAATGTTTTACTTGTTTTAGGCAATAACCTGCCACTCACCTCTCACACATCAATGTTAATACTTTAAGGTAAGTAATAAGTGTACTCTGTGTGTATCTTACTTTTTATTGTGTTTTTTAATGCCTAGTGCTATTGCTAACTTAATATAAGTTAGTGTAAGCTTGTTGTCTGGCATTTATATGCATTTAGAAGTGGAAAAAAATGGCGTTCTGCTTTTCGGCGATGTCTGCATTAATTATCCTTCACATAATTTGTTTCCTTCAGTTTTCAGCATGGTACTCTCTGGTGTGGCAGCATTTGGTGTATATTTTGTGAAGACAACGACTGACAACCTTATACTTGCTTGTGTGTTTGGAGCTGTCTCAACTATGGGCTTCAATGCTCTTGACTGTCTTGGTGCAGAATTGTTTCCTACACACTTGCGGTATGTTTTAAGCACCTGTATATGAATAAATTATAGATTAGATAAAAAACTATATTAGGAAAGTATTATTTTCATATTTAATCTTTTGAAGCAGTAATACCGCAAATTAAAAATTTGCATTAAAAATTAATGTGATTTGAGTCAAAAGTAAGTCTTTTAATGTTTTATAGACAAGGTTGATGTTTTTCTCCTTTTCTTTCATAAATATACAGTGGAACCCCGGATTTCGTACTTAATCCATTCCAGAAGGTCGGTCTAAATCTGAAATGTATGAAAACCGAAGTAATATTTCCCATAAGAAATAATGTAATACAATTAATCCGTTCTAGACACCCAAAAATATTAACAAAAAATACATTTTTTAAAGAATAACTATAGTTTTATATACAGAAAACAATGAGAAATAAATATGAATGACTAATTTTAATGGATTAATGAACATTTAAATCAATTTTACCTTTATTGAAGAGACTTGTTATCTTGCAACAGCTTTGTTAGGGTGATATTTCTCCACCAACTCTTCCACATCCTAGCTACACAATATTTAATGTGACCTAGAGCCATATTATTACCATCAACATACCATGTTCAATGAGTTTAATCGTTTCTAACAACTACCTTTAGATGCCATCATAAACGAAGGGAGAAGGAAGTAATGAATAATTCATGTCGAGAATTGTAAACAAAAGCGTTATGTATTAAGGGCGGTGACTGGGCCAGATGCAGATTCATAGTTTTCTCTAATGCTGGACCAGAGAAAACGTAATGTTTTCCCTCCACCGACTACCACCCCTCGATAGCATATAAACATTGCATATTTATTTGCTATGTAGCGTGTTTCTTATATAATTTTGAAGAAAATATCATAAATGGATTAATGAAAATGTCTATATTAACGTAAAATAAGACATTTAATGTGCCCAAGAGTGAGTCACGAATGTATGAGCATACCAGGCGGACGCATCTGATATGTACGATTTCCGGGTGGAGGTACGAAATCCGGAGCAAAATTTTGCCCAAAAAAGTGTTCTAAATCTGAAATGAACGATATGCAGTACATACGAAATCCAGGGTTCCACTGTATAAGACAGCAGATACTTCTTAGCAACTTCTACTTTCATTCATTAGACACTTACCATTTATCTTTCTGTATGTTTCCTATTAGTATAATAATAAAGTCTTGCTTCTTTGGTCTGGCGAGAGTGGATTAAATTTCTTACCCAGTAATCATACATGTCACTAAAGGCAAATAAAGCAGAGCGTTACTCCTTTTCCCTCATGTAGTCAAAAAGTTGGGTTGTCTAAATGTACAAGTATGCAGTAGTGGTGCTAAGACAAAGGACTCTGGGGGCCTCTGACCCCCTAAAATTCCCTCAGCCCCCAAAGCCCCTAAATGAAAATAGAAATAATAATAATGCTTCTTCTAAACAAGTCTTGTAGCTCCCCTTCCTTCCAACCAGATAGCCACTTCTAAGCCTCAGTAAAGAAATTCGTGCACTGCCCCTGCAAGTAAGTCATGTGGATATAAAGAAAGGAATAAATTTTCATTTTGTAAATGAAAATACAAAATTAGGCACATGTGCAACACTTGGGTATCTTCGTTTACAGAACTTTGGCTGAACTGCAGACTTTTATGTAGATGTTACAGAGGCGACTTTTATCCCAGAGATAGTACAAGAAATGGAGAGATAATTTTAAATTAGTAAGAGATAACATTAACCCCTTAACCCTTTCTCTGTCAGTCCCATAATATTACGGCTTGCAAGCCAGTGTCGGTCCCATAATACTGTGCCAAAATTCTAGCGGCTTCAAATTTGGCGAGAGAAAGCTGGTAGGTCTACATGTGAGAGAATGGGTCTGTGTGCACAGTATAAAAAAAATCAGGGAGGCTGCAGTGCATTGTGGGAGTGCCAATTCAGTTTGCCTTGTTCACCATGCCTAGAGGTAAGGAATACCTCACTCCCCGGCGAATTGGGACTCTTCACTTCTCAAGTGATAGTTCTAACACAGATGGAAGTGTCAGTGAAGATGAATTTCATGGTTTTGAGGAGTTTGTGACTGAAAGCAATGCCCAGGATACCAGAAATAGTGCTGAAAACCCAGACGTCCATCAACCTTCCACCTCTGGTGCTAGGCCATCTTGTTCATGTTTGGGTGTACCACGGCAAAAGAGGAAACTCATATTTTCCCATTTCCAGGACTCAGATGTGAGCAGTGGTCATGATGGTAATACTGATTATGATTTCCAAGCTCACGATTACAATTCCAGTAGTGACAATTAAGAGTAATATTCTCCAGTGAAGCGTCAATTTATACAAGACTACATGCATTCTGGTAGTATGCCATATGCTATTCCAAGGGGAAGGAGTACATCTCGGAGTACATTCCGTGGCCTTACACCAGGAACAGATAGTGAAAAGAGAAGACAGCATGGGTGGTGGGGAAGACAGCGTGGGTGGTGGGGAATATGGTGTGGGTGGTGGGGAAGATGGTGTGGGTGGTGGGGAAGACAGCGTGGGGTGATGGGGAAGACAGCATGTAAGTAAGTTTATTCAGGTATACACAAATACAGTTACATAGATTGTCATACATAGCAGCATATGTGTAAAGAACTTAGGATAACCCAAAAAAGTCAGACAAAGTGACTTATTTCCATATGGGTTGTGGGGAAGACAGTGTGGGTGGTGGCGAAGACAGCATGGTTGGTGGGGAAGACGGTGTGGGTGGTGGAGAAGATGGATTGGGTAATGGGTAATGTTACAATTGGGATGGATAATGTACATGCGGCAGCAGGTGGTGGTGGTGGTGTAATGCTTCATGTGGTACCAGCGACACCCCAGGCTGGTAGTCATGCCGCTGACTCAGCACATCTACAACAAAGGCCACCTTCAACCATCCACACACCACAACAACCTGCACAACCACAGCCACAACAGCCCTCCCACAAAAATGCAGACACTCGTTTTATGTGTCAGGAGTGTAAAACAGCACTGTGCATAAAACTATGTTTCAAAGAGTTCCACAAACTAGCAGTTCTAGGAATGTGTCCAGTGACTCTATATATGTATATATATTATAGAACAATAGTAATAAACCACTTTTTTAAATAAGTTAGGTAGAGAAGAATTACAGTTTTTATATAATATATAAAAAATACAGTATTACAACTTAGCACAATTTAAAACAATGAATATGAAACAATTTTAAGTTTGAAGCACAGTTTAAAACAATGAAATTGAAACAATTTTAAGTTTGAAGAAATTATTAAATAGTTGAGCAATTATCAAGCATAATTTACATTAATGAAGCATTACAATTTAGTACAATTTAAAACAATGAGATTGAAACAATTTTTAGTTTGAAGTAATGATTAAATAGTTGAGCAATCATCAAGCACAATTTACAATAATGAAATTGAAACAATTTCAAGTTTGAAGTCAATGATCAAATACAGTGGTACCCCAGTTTTCGTCAATAATTCGTTCCAGAAGGCTGTTCGAATGCCGTTACCGAACGAATTTGTTCCCATAAGGACAAATGTAAATTAGATTACTCCGTTTCAGACCCCCAAAAATACACTAACGAAAGCACTTACAAAAATACACTTACAAAATTGAGTTGGGAGCAGTACGAAATCCGGGGTACCACTGTAGTTGAACAGTTATAAAATATTTAGGAGCTTTTTGAGTAATTGGTAGGTGTTAAACCTTTCGGGGTCAGTGCCGTACTAGTACGTTTTATGAGCAGGGGTCGGTGCCGTACTAGTACACGTAAATTCTAGCGGCCTCAAATTAAGCGGGAAATGGCTGGTAGGCCTACATATGAAAGAATGGGTCTGTGTGGACAGTGTTTGCAGTATAAAAAAAATCCTGCAGCACACACTGCATAATGAGGAAAAAAAACTCTGACCGTCTTTTTCGTTTAAAACAGCAACTTTCCAGTCTATTTTCGTATGGTATTTATTGATGTATTCTCATTTTCTTGGTCTCATTTGATAAAATGGAAGATATATTACAGAAATAGCAATGATTTTGATTGGTTTGACAATGACAAGTACCTTGAAATTGAGCTCAAAGTAGCGAAAATGTTCGATTTTAGCCGATGTTCAAGAGTAAACAAATCACACCATGCGTCCAATACACATCAACTGGCAAGTCTAATATTCTTGCACAAGTGCGCTGATATTATTTATACCATTTTTACACTGATGCAGTTGTATACATAATAGTAAATCTTCTATTTTTTGTGAGAATAAAAATTCAAAATGGAAAGCAAAAGTAATGTAAGAGGGGCCTGGAGACATGACTAATGAACAGAGAAGATGTTATTTTAGTGCCAGGAATGTCTGCCTTGTTTATTCTGGACCCTATTTTGAAATTGGCATCGTTTGAAATTTGTGTGAAATTGGCAAAATTGCCATTTTCTGACCACTATTTTGGGTAGTTGAAATTGGTAAATAGGCAGTTTCTTGTACTCAATCGATAGAAGAAATGGAGTTCTAGCGAAATAGCTATTATTTTAGTAGACTAGAACATTGGAATTGGCCAAAAATAGGGCTCAAAGTGGGCGAAATCGCCAATGCGTAAACATCTTTGAGATCGATAACTTCGCGAGAGCATAATTCCGTAAGTTTTCATTCAATTTTCATACTTTTGGTGTCGTTATGATCGGAAAAATATGATCCAAAAAATTTTCAACCCTGAGAATGTGTTTTTGAGAAGGCCTGTCGACCCCCAAAGGGTTAAGTATAGCATTTGTCTGGTTAATTTTGGGTGATGAGGTGATTTCTAAGTAGGGCCTTAAATTTATTTGCAGGCAGGGGCCTTTTAGTGAGTTCTGGCAATGAATTCCAGATCTTCAGGCCCTTTACGTGCATAGCATTTTTGCATAGGGAGAGATGGACACGAGGGATATCAAAGAGTGTTTTGTGCCTTGTGTTATGCCTGTGTGTTCTGTTGTAGTTATCAAGGAGGAATTTGAGAGAAGGGTTAATACTGGAGTATTCTGTGTATGTAGTAGGCACAATAATAAGTGTGGACGTTTTATACAGTAGAACCACGAGTTTCGGTGATTCCGAATATCGTTTTTTTCGTGTTTCGAGCGCTTTTTTTGGTCAATGTTTTGTTCGTTTATTGGCCATTTACTCGTATATCGATCCGTACCATACCTGTCCGCCTGCCCGCGCTTGCGCGCTTCGCCACGCAGGATGCCAGTCTAGTGTTATTTACCATTGAGAGAACATTACCCAGCGTGCTCTTTCAAACATTTCACAATACAAATACAATTTTATTTCTTTGCTCGTGTACATGGGTTTACATTACAATCATAAATTGAGGTGCAAGGAGAGCCTCTGGCATGCCTTGGCATTAGGGGCAGCTTAATCTAATGGCTTATAGACTATGAATATAATATTGGAGTAATTGAGTGAGTTTGAATTGGTAGATCGTTCAAATTATGATACATTGTTCATTACAAAATGATGATAGACATTGTAACAAGTGTTTAGTAGGATGGAACATAATAGTAAAAATTAAATTATCTTATTGAAAATAACATTGAGCATTTTGAGAGTAATTTATAGTTTGAGTATTTAGTTTAGGGTGATTAGGTGGTAACATAATTGTAAAAATTGAATTTATTTTATAGGAAAATAACTTTGAGCATTTTTGAAGGCAATTAGGTGGTAACATAATTGTAAAATTGAAATTATTTTATAGGAAAATAACTTTGAGCATTTTTGAAGGCAATTTACAGTATGAGTATTTAGTTTAGGGTGAGTAGGTGGTTTTTGAGAAGAGTCTTAAATTGATTTTCAGACAAGGTTATTTTAGCATTTCCTGGTAATGAGTTCCAGATTCTGTGGCCCTTTATGTGCATAGAATTCTTACATAGGTTGCTGTGGACACGGGGTACATCAAAAAGTGATCTGTATCTTGTGTTATGGTCATGGGTCCTATTAAAGTTGGTGAGGAGAATTTTGAGTGGAGAGTTTATATTAGAATGTAGAGTTCTATGTATGTAGTAGGCACAAGAATAAGTGTGAATGTTCTTTATGGTGAGTAGTTTTAGGCTTTTGAATATTGGTGGAGTATGCTGTCTAGAGTGGGAATTTGTTATCATTCTGACTGCAGCATTTTGCTGCGTTATTAGTGGTCTAAGGTGATTTAATGTTGTTGATCCCCATGCACAGATTCCATACGTGAGATATGGGTAAATGAGCGAGTGATATAGTGCAAGGAGAGCTGATTGAGGCACATAGTAGCGTATCTTAGATAATATGCCTACTGTCTTAGAGATTTTCTTGGAAATTTGTTGTATGTGTGTTTGGAATTTAAGGCTACTGTCAATGTGGATTTTTAGGAATTTTCCCTCTTTGAGTCTTGTGATGGGTGAACCGTTGAGTGTTATGTTAAGGGGAACATTTGTAGCTCTGTTTCCAAACTGTATAAAGTAGGTCTTGTCAGTATTTAGAGTAAGTTTATTAGTCATCATCCATGTCGATATTTTCTGTAATTATGCATTAACAGTATTGGCCAGTATGACTGGATTTGGGTGAGAGAAGACATGTGTTGTGTCATCCGCAAATAATATGGGTTTGAGTAGTTGTGATGCATTAGGTAGGTCATTGATGTAAATGAGGAATAAGAGTGGACCCAGTACACTTTTTTGAGGAACTCCGACTGTAATTTGCTGTGTGGAAGAGTTCGCTCCATTTGTGTACACGTATTGGCTTCTGTTACTGAGGTATGACTTTATGTAGTTGAGCGAGTGCCCTCTTATACCATAAATTTATTGTGTTTATTGCTGGTTTAGTGATTGTCACTGTGAAATAAGTCATCATGGGTCCAAAGAAGCTTCACAAGTCGATAAAGTCGATAAAGTGTAGCATTAACAGTGTAGCAATGGAAATAAGTCACTCTGTCTGACTTTTTTGGGTTATCCTAGGTTTTCTACACATATGCTGCTATGTATGATAATCTATGTATAACTGGATTTGTGTATACCTGAATAAACTTACTTACTTAAGTAAGTTAAGCAATTAATCGATAGAAAATGACGACACGAAACTTAACTCCTCAATGTTGTTTGAGGGATATAGGGACACTGACAAGAGCGCCACCATCTCCTCCAAGGTAAGTGTAAGTATTTCTTATTTATATAAGTGTGAATATTTCTTATTTATAAATTAAAGTGTAAATATTTCATATTTATAAATTAAAGTGTAAATATTTCTTATTTATAAATTATGCACATTGTTTGTGTGAATAGTGGTGGTGGCCTGCTGCTGCTACCCACCACAGCTTATGGTCAGTGGCCCTTATACCCAACATCAACAACACACTCCACCAGTCCTTACATTCGTAATGACATGTTTTATTCATTCTAGAGTTTATATCATGTTTCTATGTTATTAATATTGTTTATTATGTCATATTAGATGAATTGTGCTAGATAAATAAGCTGTAGAGTTGATATTATTGTCATATTGAAGGACTATCTTGTCCTGCCTCCAAACAAACTTTCCCGACTCTCTCATACGCCAACAAGAGTCTTCAATAAAGGTAAAACTTATTTAACTGTTCATTTGTCCATTATAATTAGTGCTTTATATTTATTTCTCATTGTTTTCTGTATGTAAAACTATAGTATTTATTCTTTAAAAAAATGAATTTTTTGTGAATATTTTTGGGTGGAAACAGATTAATTATATTTACATTATTTCTTATGGGAAATAAGGTTTAGAGTTTCGAAATTTTCGAGTTAAGGTCTAGCTCCTGGAATGAATTATGACCAATAGTCCAGGGACCACTGTATTAAGCACGTTAAGGCTCTTAAAAAGCGGTGGAGTGTGCTGTCTAGTGAAGGAGTTAGTAATCAATCGCACTGCAACTTTTTGTTGGGTTATTAAAGGTTTAAGGTGATTTGCTGTGGTTGAGTCCCATGCACAAATACCATAGGTATGTTTTGTATAGTGAGTAGATTTAGGTCTTTGAAGAGTGTAGGGGGGAGAAAGGGGGGGTTGCCTAGTAGTGGACTGTGTGATCCCAATGGACCCCAATGGAAATAAAATAAGTCACTCTGTCTGACTTTTTTGGGTTATCCTAGGTTCTCTACACATATGCTGCTAAGTATGATAATCTGGGGTCGAAAATTTTTGGGGAAAAAAAAATTATTTTTTTCTAATGAAATGATAGATAATCTTTGTCCGATCATAACGCCACCAAAATTATGAAATTTGATCGAAAACTAACGGAATTATGCTTTCGCAAATTTCGCGGTATCTATGACACTGACGCATCGGCGATTTCACCCACTTCGAGCCCTATTTTCGACAAATTCCAATGTTTCAGTCTCCTAAAATTATAGTTATTTCGCTAGAACTCCATTTCTTCTATCGATTGAGTACAAGAAACTGCCTATTTACCAATTTCATCTACCCAAAATAGTGATCAGAAAATGGCAATTTTCCAATTTCACACAAATTTCAAATGATGCCAATTTCAAAATAGGGTCCAGAGTAAACAAGGCAGACATTTCTAGCACTAAAATAACATGTTCTCTGTTCATTAGCCACGTCTCCAGGCCCCTGTTCCATTACTTTTGCTTTCCATTTTGAATTTTTATTCTCACACAAAAATAGAAGATTTACTGTTATGTATACAACTGCATCATTGTAAAAATGGTATAAATAATATCAGAGCACTTGTGCATGAATATAAGACTCGCCAGTTGATGTGTATTGGACACGTGGTGTGATTTGTTTACTCTTGAACATCGTCAAAAATCGAACATTTTCTCTAATTTGAGCTCAATTTCAAGGTACTTGTCATTGTCATATCAATCAAAATCATCTCTATTTCTGTCATATATCTTCCATTCTATCAAATGAGACCAAGTAAACGCGAATACATCAATAAATACCATACGGAAATTGACTGCAAAGTCGCTGTTTTAATAGAAAAAACGGTTAGTTTTTTTTTCTCATTATGCAATGTGTGCTGCAGGATTTTTTTTATACTGTGCATACTGACCACACAGACCCATTCTTTCATATGTATGCCTACCAGACGTTTTCTGCTTAAATTGAGGCCGCTAGAATTTGGGCGTACTAGTACGGCACCAACCCCTGCTCGTAAAACATACTAGTACGGCACCGACCCTGAAAGGGTTAAGAAAGCTGTCATATTGATAGCTCTCTTTGCTACCCCAGTCCTCAGTTGATAAGTGTTCTCTAAGCCCATTATAGTCTGCTAAGCGAAAGTCTGGGACTGTTACTGAATTATCCCTACTATCATACATCCATTTAATGCTAAAGGTAATTGACTTGTGGTCGCTTGTGCCGAGTTTGTCTGTAATTTCTAAATTATTAACAAGGGATTCCTTGTTTGCCAGAACCAAGTCAAGTAGGTTATTTTCCCTTGTAGGTTCTGTCACAAACTGCTTCAAAAAACAATCCTGAACTACTTCTAAAAAGTCGTTTGATTCTAAATTACCTGTCAAGAAATTCCAATCAATCTGACTAAAGTTGAAGTCCCCTAGAATCACTACGTTATCATGCCTTGTGGCCTTAACAATTTCCTCCCAAAGTAGTTTCCCTTGTTCCCTATTTAAGTTTGTAGGACGGTATATCACGCCTAAAATCAATTTTTCACACCCCTCTGAAAATTCTATCCAGACAGACTCTGTATGTATGATTTCAAACTTTATACCCGTTTTTATGCAACAATTTAAATGATCACGGACATAGAGTGCCACCCCACCCCCCTTCCTGATACTTCTGTCTACTTGGAACAATTTAAAACCCTGAATGTGACATTCTGCAGGCATGTCCCGATTTTTCATATTAAACCTTGTCTCAGTTAATGAAAAAACATCAATATTACTTGCACTTGCAACTAATCTCAATTCGTCCATCTTATTTCTCGCACTACGACTATTAGTATAAAAAATGTTCAGAAAACCTCCCTTCTCTTTACTCTTCTTGTTCATTTCTGTTTTTCCACTATACCTATTGCTGTCCTTGTCACCTAGTGCCACTGACTTTCCAATATCCACCTTATTCTGCCTATTACTAATTCCCCTAAAATTCATAATATTACTACACTGGGACTTCACTGTTTTCCCCCCATAACCCATACCACTAACTTTTTCTAGTTTAAAGCCCTAACAGCTCCCTCCACTGCAGTTGCCAGTGCCCCCATCCCTGGCATACATGTCATTTCTGCCATAGAAGAGGTCCCAGTTGTCAATGAATGTTACTGCATTTTCCTTACAGTATTTGTCCAGCCAGCAATTGACACCAATTGCCCTGGACAACCATTCATTTCCAACTCCTCTCCTTGGCAAAACACCACATATGACAGGGTCCTCACCCTTCTTCCTAATTCTGTCTATTGCTGACCTATAGCTATCTTCCACATCTCTGGCACAACACCAGTTAGGATGGACGTATTAAACACATTCGTTAATGGCTGACTAAGTTCCATCTTGCATTCTTTAAGTAGATAAATTAGACACATATGCAACACTTGGGTATCTTTATTGTGGAAATGTTTCGCCACACAGTGGCTTCATCAGTCCAATACAAAGTGGAAAGTTGTAAGGAGAGGAGGAGTTTGAGGTAATCAGTCCCTCGGCCTGGAGTCGATGTGTTCAGTCCATCAATCTGGTAGAAAGTACAGCATAGGAATGAATGAATGAATAAGTTCAGGTAAGATCCCAATGGGATGAGCGGGGAAGACGGTACAGACAAAGAATAGCGCTGGAGAGGAGTCTTCTTAGTCGTAGAAATAGAGCCAGGGCTTAACCCAGCAGCTAAGGCGATCATGGGGCAGACTTGAGAACAGGAATAGCAGGCTCTCCTGTTGGTGAGACTTCTGTGGGGTGAGCGGGGAGGACGGGACAGGCGAAGATTAGCGCTAGAGAGGAGTGTAGAAATTGAGCCAGGGCTTAACCCAGCAGCTAAGGCGAAAGTGGGTCAGAGGGGCGAACAGCTCAAGGTACCTGACATAGAATCAAAAGGTTATTTGTAAATAGGGGTAGGAGAAGGTTCATACAAGGAATAGAAAAGGTTGTGTTGGTTTGTGGGTCTACGAATGTCTTCGTCAAGGCGAGAGGTCCAGTAGTCATGTCGTGTCTCAAGTTTGTCTATCTGTCTGTCACTGAGAGTCTTCCAGTACAGATTCAGCGCAGGGATGTCTAACTGGGCATGGAGAGACTTGCTTGTGGCGAAGTCCTCCCATCTGACATCAAGCACCAAGTGCAGAGCCTTGTTCTGGACACGCTGCAGTTTAAGTAAGTTTGTTTTGGCTGCAAGAGAGAGGGCTAGAGGAGAGTAAGTTATCAGAGGGATTTATAGAGGTGTAGTTTGGTGCGTTGGGAGGCATGTTGCAGCTTGTAGAGGCCCGCAAGGGCCTTGCTAGCTACTGCATGCTTTGTGTGAATGTGTCTGTGTAAGCAAAGAAGGTAGTCAAGATTAATGCCAAGGACTGTGACAGATTGTGTGATGGGGATATAGGTGCGGGTGTCAGCTGTTCTGAGCTCGACAGGTAATGGAGGATCACGTTTCCAATAGTTAAAATATGTAATGCTGGATTTAGCTGCATTGGTTTTGATCCTCCATTTTTGTTCCCAGAAGGCAATCCTGTCGACCTCATTCTGTGTTTTGTGTGAGAGCGTATCTATATTGGCGTGAGTGATGAGTTGTGTAATGTCGTCTGCATAGGCTAGTGTGATGGAGTTGTGGTATACAGGTGTTGGAATATCGTTAGTGTATAAAATGTAGAGGGTAGGGGAGAGGACAGATCCCTGGGGTACTCCAGCATTTAGTGTGAAGTAGTCAGAGTAGCAGCCTTGGAATTTGATTCTCATGGTGCGGCCGTCAAGGAAGTTGCAGAGGAGTTTACGAGTAGTGAGAGGCAGGTTAAAGTTAGTGCAGAGTTTGTGTTTGAGCCCTACATGCCAGACAGTGTCAAAAGCTTTCTCAACGTCTTTTGCAACCAGGGCTGTCCTGTTTCTTTGTTTTGTGTTTATGTGGATGTAGTTGAGAATGATGTTAATGGCATCCTGTGTAGATCTGCGAGTTCTGAAGCCAAACTGGCCGTCAGAAAGAATCGAGTTGTGTTCCAGGTATCTGCGAAGACGATGGTTGATGAGTTTTTCAAAGAGTTTACCTAATGTTTCGAGGAGGCTGATAGGGCGATAGTTTCTAGGGTCAGAGTGGTCTTTATTGGGTTTGAGAAGGAGGATAGCGGTAGCAGCTTTGAAGAGTGAAGGGAAGTAACCAGAAGCAAGGGAGGCATTGAGGAGGTTTGTGTAGGCAGTAATGATAGAGTCAGGAAGGTGTTTTAGGATAATATGGTTTAGGCCAGAGGCACCAGGAGCCTTGGGAGGAAGGTGTCTGAGGAGAGTTTTAATGTCTGTGTTGGTGAAAGGAGTGTCGAGTTCTTGGGAGGAGGTAAGGGAGTCCAGATGGATGTGGCTGTCTGGTGTTGTTTCGTGCGTGTGTGTAGTGTTCCAGTGTTCTATGTTCTGAATGTGTTGGATGGCATTAGGGTGGGGTGGGTGAGGGTGGAAGATGTTCTCCCAGATGTGTTTGAAGATGTTTGTAGCAGCCTGCAGGTCTGAGATGTGTGTGTTGTTGTGGGTGATGTGTTTGAATTTGTTGGTGGGAGTGGTACCTCTGATTTTTTTGATAAAGTTCCAGAAGGCTTTGGAGTTTTTAATTCGCTGTTTGTCTGCTTGTAGTATGAGCTGTGACCAATGAGAGTTGTGGTCTTGGTCTAGACTGTGTAGAATGTTGTTTCTGAGGTAAGTGAGATCTAATCGGACTTGATTAAATCTATGTGTGTTGTAGAGGAAGCGGTTGTGGTAGCAGATAATTAATCTTCTTGTTCTGATTGAGGGTTTGAAAGAATAACGAGTGATGTGAGTTTTCTTTGGTATTGCGGAGTTGGCTGCTTGTGTAATGGTGTCCTGGATGAGATCAAGCTGAGTGTCAATGTCAGAGATAGGTTTGTTGTTGTAGTCATAGGTGAGGTTAGTATTATCTATGTGTTGTTTGAAAGCATCCCAGTCAGCATTCTTGTAGGAGAAGGAAGGTCTGGCTGGAATGAGGATAGGGTTGGAAGAGATGTGTAAGATGACTGGGATGTGAACAGGGCCTGTAATAGGGCCAGATGAGATGTATTGTTTAAAGAGAGAGCTAGCTCGGTTTGCCAGAATGATATCGGGTTTGCCTTGGCCCATGTGGTTGTAGAAGGTGTTGAAGTCTGGGCCGAGGTGAATTAGGTGTTTATGGTTTGTGAAGTTAAGTAATTGGTGACCAAGTTGGTTGTTACTGGTGTGATGAAAGGCGTTGTGTTTGGCATTCATGTCAGCTAGTAGGTATGTTGGTGTGTTGGTGTAGTTGAAGACTAAGGAAAGGTCGTGTATGTTGAGAATAGTGTTTGGGCGAGCATAGGTAGTGAAGAAGATGAAGGGGCCAAGGTGGGTGTGTATTCTGACCGCAAGACAGTGTTGGTGAATAAAAGGAATGGGAGAAATTCATGTTTTATGTTGGATTTGACAAGGATGGCAACCCCATCCTGGGGATCGTAGGGGGATTGTAGTGCAGTATAACCATAATGACGGATACGTTGAGGGGCTTTGAGGCAGGTGCTGTTTAGTAAGAATATCTGGCCTCTCTGCTTCAAGGAGTTCGGCCAGTAGGTGTCTAATTATAAAGTAAGAACGTACGTTGAACTGAATCACCTTAAACATGATTTAATGGTTTCGTCGTAGCAAAGTTAATGTCTGGGGAGGAGTTTAGATTAAAGCCCGTGATAGGGGTGCCATCGGTGGATGTGTTTGTGGGTATTACGGACCCTCTTCCTAGAGGGAAAGGAAGAGATGGATCTGCTTTTATGTTCTTTGGTCTGTCTGTCAGAATTTGGGGCAGGTTTAGGATTGAGTGGATTTTGTCTGGAGGAGGTGGAGTTGGACCTGGATGAAGTCTTGGATGTGGTGGATGAGGAGTGGGCGAAGGTGGATGCAGAGGAAGTGGAAGCTTTGGTAAGGGATGAGGTGGGGGGAGGGGTGGTCGTAGCGGCAGCAGGAGGGGTGTTGATGGGAAGGGTTGATGTGAAGAGAGGTAGGGAAGGAGGAGAGCTGGTGGGGGTAGGAAGAGGGGTGATGAGAGAGAGGTCGTAGGGAGAGGTTGGAGGGGGCTTAGAAGAGAAGCAGGAAGGAGGAATAATTAGAGAGGGAAGATTGTTAGCATTCAAGATTAGGTTAAGGATATGTGAGTAGTCTGATTGGTAAGCTTGAGAGATTGCCATCGCAGAGTAAGCAGCAGTGGCGACTTGACAGTTAGTTTTGTAGTCTATTGTGGGTATAGGTGTAGGTGGAGAGGTGCTTGTAGTCTGTGTGTTGGTGTTTGATGTGTGTAGAATAAAGAAAGGGTTTGGAGAAGAAGAGGTAGACCAAGTGCATGGAGTAGCCCAGGCATTGTGGGTGGGGGAGGGAGGTTTGGTAGGGGAGAGAGGTGCAGGGAAGGGGTTGGGGAGGGAGGGGGGTTGGCTTGCTCTGAGGGAGGAGAGAATGTCTTTTCTAGTAGGGCAGGAATTTGCAACTGCAGTGTGTGACCCGCCGCAGTTAGAACATTTAAGGGAGAGGTTGCAGGTATTCCAGAAGTGGCCAGTTGCTGAACATCTGGAGCAGATTTGTGTGGATGTACATGTATTTTTGTCTTGTCCAAATTTGTAGCATTTTAGACATTGTGTGATGGGGTGGAAGTTTGGAGTGAAGAGAGTGTTTGGAGGAATGCAGATAGTCTTGGCAAGGATTCCTTGGTTGAAGAGAATAGAGGCGTCAGAAGGAGTTGAACAGCATATTTTGAGGATTGTAGAGTTATCAGGTCTGTAAATATCGTCAACAGAGACTTTGTTCTTAGTACTAATGTCTTTGATTAATTCTTCTTTGTTTGTGTCATAGGCAGTCAGGAGAGAATAGTCTACATGTTTAGCAATGACCGTACTTTTGGCACGGTGCTCAGGAGTCCAAATAATAGTGAAGCCGGCGTTTAGCAGTTGTTGTCTGGTCGAGGTTGAGGTGTACGTTTCGTAGGATTGTCTGTCAAGAAGGAGTTTGAAGCCTGAGTTGGTTTTAAAGATTTTAAGTTGAGGTTTGCCCGTGATCTGGAATAATAAATTTTCAGGATAGTTAGTGGCATCAGAATTAGAGTATTTGAGATTCAGCGAGAAAGAATTAGGTTTGGAAGAGGCAGAGGTAGGATAGGCCTTAGAGGCAGGAGCCCCGGTAGAGGGGGAGTGGGAAGGGGGCGGGAGGTGGAAGGGGGCGGGAGGTGGAAGGCATCAAAGGCATCATCTAGTTGCGTAAAGATGAATAAACAGTGGCGGTGACAAATGGCCAAATCTGTGAGGCAAGTACAGTGGTACCTCGAGTTACGATGGTCCCCAAAATCGCCCTTTTATGTAAGTTTATTTTTTTAAATGCTTTTGTAAGTATATTTTTGGGTGTAAAAGGACTAGTCTATTTTACATTATTCCTTATGGGGATAAATTCGTTTGGTAATGGCACTTGAACAGCATTCTCGAACGAAAAAATATCGTAACTCGAGGTACCACTGTATGTGTGAAGTAGTAGACACGCGTACTTGCCTGGCTATTACTTTAATTAAAGTTTGCTTGTAGAGTCTGACACTGGAGGCGCAGGACACTGAGGAGGTGAACTGTAGCTTGATGGGGCACTGTATGCCCTGCGAGCGGCGAGGAGAGGCACCACTGGCTGTATGTCTTGGAGACTTCAGGCAGCAACAGGAGTGCAGAGGGAGGCTTCCTGCCCTTGGGTAGGCAGCCACCGACGCACCAATCCTGATGGTGAAGATGAAGACGAAGATCCAGCAGCACCACTCTAAGGGAAAAGTCACTCCCAAACACAGGGTAATTAGAAGCGAAATCGATGATGCACAGGCGAGATCGTTGACCTGGAGTGTGTGTCTACAGTATATAAGCAACCTCCATTGCCCTATGCTGTACTTACTACCAGATTGATGGACTGAACACATCGACTCCAGGCCGAGGGACTGATTACCTCAAACTTCCTCCTCTCCTTACAACTTTCCACTTTGTATTGGACTGATGAAGCCACTGTGTGGCGAAACGTTTCCACACTAAAGATACCCAAGTGTTTCATATGTGTCTAATTTATCAACTTGTCGGTTTTCTGAACCATTCGTCTACATCCTGTCTGACACAGCAACATCTTGGGATCTTGATACAAACGAATTCTTCAACACTTGTCCAACCCTTGGACGAAGACCTACTTCGACTAGTGGATGGTACCACTATGACTCCGCCTCCTCCGGCTTCACCTCACCTGTCTACAGTATATAAGCAACCTCCATTGCCCTATGCTGTACTTACTACCAGATTGATGGACTGAACACATCGACTCCAGGCCGAGGGACTGATTACCTCAAACTCCTCCTCTCCTTATGTGTCTAATTTATCAACTTGTCGGTTTTCTGAACCATTCGTCTACATTCTTTAAGTACCCTGGAAAACAACTCGACGGGTCCTGGGGACTTATTTTGCTTCAGTTTATCTATCTGTTTGATAACCATGTCCCTCGTGACAGTAATATTAGTTAATTTGAATTCTTCAGGAACTGAATAATTGTTAATTTCTGGAATTTCATTTACGTCTTCTTGTGTAAAGACTGACAAAAAATAGTCATTAAATAGAGAACACATTTCCAGTTCGTTATCCGTCAGCTGTCCATTCCCAATTTTCAGAGGTCCTACCTTTTCCCTCACCTTCGTCCTATACACTTGAAAGAACCCTTTTGGATTAGTCTTTGATTCATTAGCAACCTTAATCTCATAGTCATGTTTAGCCTTTCTAATCCCCTTTTTTACTTCTCTTTTCAACTGAACATATTGGTCAATAAGGTTAACATCTCCTCTTTTGATGCTCCTATAAATCCCTCTTTTCTCCCCTAATAGATGTTTTAGCCTCCTGTTAATCCATTTGGGATAGTTATTATTTGACCTAAATTCTCTCTGGGGAATAAATATACTCTGTGCACATTGTACATTATTAAGAAAAAAATAATGAATGCAGATCCCATCGTAATCGTTAGCTAGATTACCCCAGTCGAGATTAGACAGGTGTTCTCTAAGTCCAATATAATCGGCAGAATGAGAAACACCTGTCTAATCTCGACTGGGGTAATCGGCAGAATGAAAATCAGGAACTTTTACTGTATTATCCCTATTCTCGTACTCTCAGGTAATATTATAAGTAATCGATTTGTGATCACTTGCGCCAAGATCTTCAGTGATCTCCAGATTATTTACAAGGGTTTCTTTATTTGACAAGACTAGGTCGAGCAAATTATTACCTCTGGTAGGCTCCGTCACACACTGCTTCAGAAAACAGTCCTGAACTACTTCCATAAAGTCACTGGACTACAGATTACTGGTCAAAGAAGTCCAGTCAATTTGACTAAAGTTAAGATCCCCTACTATCACTACGTTATTGTGTCTAGAAGCCCTAACAATTTCGTCCCAAAGAAGTCTCCCTCTATCGTGATCCAAGCCTGGAGGTCGGTATATTACACCTAGAATCAGTTTTTCTTGACCTTCTAGAAACTCTACCCAAACAGATTCTGTTAATGATCCATCTATTTTTATGCCTGTTTTTATGCAGCAATTTATATTTTCTCATACATATAATGCAACTCCACCCCCTTTCCCATTATATCTATCTACATGGAACAACTTAAACCCCTGAATATGACACTCAGCAATCATATCCCGACTCTTTATATTATACCATGTTTCAGTTATTGCAATGACATCAAAGTTCCCAGCACATGCTACCAAACGTAATTCGTTAATTTTATTTCTGGCGCTTCGACAGTTAGTTTAAAATACATTTATATGTATCTTCTTGTCAACCTTTTTCATATTCAGCTTTTGTTTTACACAATTTCTGTTACTATCATTACCCTGTGTTACTCGATTACTGTTATTGTTAAGATTTATGATATCAAAGCCTGAATCAATATTTTGACCCTCATTATTCACCATTCCTAAACCCATACCTCTAACTAATCCAAGTTTAAAGCCCTAACAACATCCTCAACTGAGCTAGA
>WNWK01021091.1:0-34630 GCA_009830355.1 Cherax destructor | reverse complement strand
CTTTTGTCCTCGTCCTTCATCCGCTCCCGACAAGGGTAAATGTTGGGATGTTTCCTTACACCTACCGTCCCTGTTCACCCAACAATAAGTAGATACGTACCTGGGTGTTAGTCAACCAGTGTAGGTCACATAATGGGGGACAAGACTGAAGGACCCCAATGAAAAGACAAAAAGGCCTCAATGATGCACTGTCTTTTTATTATTCTGGGTGGCTAAGCCTCTGGGTTAAAAATCCAAACATATCTTGTCTTACCCTGATTTATATACCCTCTGGGTTACCTTAATTGCTTCAACTCTTCAGGTCTCTTAATTATACCTTTTGTAATCTCAAATTCTCTTTTATTAACCACACTGCTCTCAAATTTGACACCCCCATACGCTCCATTGGTACCACAATACTCTAGTACATTCCTTTTTCAGCTCCTACTGATAAACTAATTTCTTTCCACATGTCCCTCAATACACAAGGCCCCTTTTTCCTCCCTCAAGTATTCAATGGTTCATAGATCCATCCGCCAACATGTCCACTCCCAAGTATCTAGTGCTCGTCTTAAGGCCCCTCTAAAAGCAAACCCGGGGTTATCCACCTAGGATAACCCAAGAAAGTCATGCATCATCAAGGTCTGTCTTATTTCCAGAGGTCCTTCAGTGCTATCCCCAAGGATGCAACATACCAACTGGCTAACACCCAGGTACCTACTTATTGCTAGATGAACAGGGACAGCAGGTTTTGAAACATCCCAACATTTCCACCCATGTCAGGAACCCAAACCATGGACACTCAATATGTGAGGTGTGTGTGTTGCCGCCACAGGATGCCTTCAACCTTCTAAGAAGAGATTAGCAATTCTTCTGGGTTTCCTGGGGTGGAAACCCTGATATTCTTCCTCTAGTAGGTCTCTTATCACACAGCACAGAGGTTCTCACGGGAGATTAAAGGCGGGGGAATTTCTGGCCAGTCATTGAAGAAGTCTCCAGGCATGAAGCCAGTGTTTGAAAGATCAGGCAAATGATAACAGAGCAATTTGGGAATGTTACAGTTAACATTTGTCATATTTTCAACCCCTGGCCATGCTTTTGGCACAGGCAATTTCAACACTGTCCTCCAGAGTACACACAACCAGGTCCCTACTGAACTCGTACACCAAATGGTTTCCACTATTTCCTTACTTTGATGGCCTACCTTTTGTAATCCAATAATGTTTAACTGTCCTGTTCATATTAATGCAATAGACAAAAATGTCCAAACACTTTACACTCAAGACAAACAGTGCAGGGTAATCATACACAAATCCATCTGCCACAAAGCTTAAAGAGCACTTAGGGAATCCTGTGTTATCTCGCTTAGTGTGTTGTCAGGCCACATAACTTAGTCTCACTGACAAACCCCCCCAAAGTAGGGCAGGGTAGGGTAAATATTTTACATTCACTTCCTCGAATCAGATATCCAATATTACACCCCAAACTGCATTATTCTTATCAAATATCCTCTTTTCCATGTATACTTTATATTATATTTGTTCCTTTTATACAGTGATTTGCCTGTAATGATCTTTGCCTAGTGTTTAGATTATGTTATCCCCAGCTTAGCCTTGGTTAAACATGGTTGACTGACTGTTCAACCATGCTTTGAACCCTTCCTTTTCCCTCTCCTTAATTAAATTATCCATCAACTTTTGCAACTCTTCAGAATCTTTTAAATGAACCATCATTGGCAGAGAGCAACTGGACAACTCCCACTTGTAATATAGTATAAGACAGGGTTTGGCAGAAAGAGTTGAAAGAGAGGGCCAGACGTATGTTATTAATATAACATAATATAAAAAAAATTCTCTCAGGGTTGCCATTAGTTTTTTTTAACAATTTTTTGGGCTAATTCTAATAATACTTAAAACAATTTATCACAGATAATTAAATAAACATTATTATTGAATGCAGATACCTACTTCAGTTGTTTTACCACCAGACAACAAACTCAAATGAAAAACTGTAAAGGAGGGAGGATACAGTAACTTTTCCAGGGACTGTTTAACCCTTTGAAGTGAACACGCATCTGTATTCAATACCAATTTGATAATTTAGTGTCCAGGTGTTAAGTTGGCGAGCTGGACAAAAACATCACCGGCCGGAGGTTGCTGACCCTTTGGGATAAGATTATCTTTTAAACCCACACCTCTCCAAAAATTTACTGGATTATAATCCCCACCTCTCCTACAAAACCTGACCTGAGCCTCACTCTTAATAAAACCTATTTTATTACTTTTAATAACCTACTACCTATGAAGGATACATACCCAACATCCACTACACTGCTTCCCCCTGTCCCATCCATGCCTTTTCAAATAAAAAGAGTTTCCTACCTTCATCTAAGTATTATTCACTAAACATTTCAATGGAAATATTTGAATTACACATTTCTTAACCTTCATAAATCCTCCTTGTTGCTCTCTAATTTTACTTTGTCATAAGGGGTTTAGACCCCTGGATGTCTTCAAGAAGCCACTGGACAGGCCCAAAGTCAGTACCTAACAGCCAGGCTGTGGTTCGTACGTCAGTTTGTGTGTGGCCAGCAAAACAGCCTGGATCTCAGACCAGGCTGCAGGGGCAATGACCCCCAAAACCATCTCCCGGTATTTTCCCTTAATCTCTCAATAATAATTCTACCATGCACTTGATCCAGTACAGTATACTCAACACACTTCCTTGTACAGTCAGCTCTTGGGTGAGTCCTTCTATACAGTGCATTTTTTTGTAAATGCAACTGAAAAGGTACATATAAAATTGAATACTAGTATAAAAAAACAAAGGCCCTATAGAACATATTAAGTTTTTGATGCATTTCAACTGCATTTAAAAAAAAAAAATTAACAATACAGTGGAGTTTTATAAATGAGCTTATTAATTGTTACACAAACATGGTTTGTTTTTCCCCTTATACAAAGGAACTACATATACATGCCTCTGACAAATATTAGTTATCTTCATTTTTCATGCATATATTGAAATATACTCCAAAACTGCATCACCAGCTTAAATCCATCTGACCCACCCTGATTTACTTCCTTTCATGCTACCCGCTTGTACACTTCCCTCACTCACTCCTGGCTCTTCCCTACACTTATCAGATCTTATTCCTCCTGCCCAAAACAAAAAAAAAAAAAAAAAACATTTAACAACTCAAAATATTTTTTTCCAATTTTTTAATTTTTCAACTTATTAATCTCTCTCCAAAATGGTTTCTTATTCTCAACAAAATTGGTTTTTTTTTTACAACTGCTCACCACCAATTTTTTTTTCCTTCCATATCCTGTGCCTTCCACAAATCAAGAAAACAGGAAGATGGGAAAGCATATCAAAACAAGAAATGAAGACTGCAAGAAAAAGATGGGAAAATAAATCAAGAAAGGAAGATAAAAGCAAGTCAAGAAACATGCGTTGAGAAATTTAAAAGGAATAAAATAAACTTTAAAAAAAAGGCAGGAAAAGAGGTAAAGGAAGGGAAGAAAGGACAATGGAGAAAAATAGGAAAATGCCCAGGAAACTTCCTGAGAGAATATCAAAGAAATCTCTAACAACTCATAACACCGTTATTTAGTTGTGTAATTTTCAAGGTTATACTCATGACAGACATCTACTGTATCTTACAGTCAGACTTTAAATAATATATTACAAGGAACACTGACTTTTAGGGTTATTCTGAAAGGTAATTTACATGTTACTACATATGATAATTGTACTGATGTGTAATTGTATTTAAACTTACTAAAACATTCAACAAACTCCGCAGGTTAAAATGTTTATCAGACGGTAATATCTGGGTATCTTACTTCTTTATTTGTAGACTTTCATCTACATTATACAAAGGAATAATGTGAAGACTAGAATTTGGAAAAAAGATAGGTAATCAGTCCCACAGTCTTGTAGATCACCAACGTTCAACATCTACAAGGCTGAGGATGATTACCTCATATTTTTCTATAATTCTAGCTTCCAATGTCCTTGTATTAATAAAGCCCTGGAGGGCGAAACGTCTACAAATAAAAATACCCGATATTACACGTGTCTAATACTTCATCTTGTCAGTATATACTATTTACGTACACCTTTAAATATTAACAAAAAATGGATTTTCCCTCAATAACACTGACTCACATACTGACACAAATGACATGGATGCGGTAAACACGTAGGGGTGGTGCAGTTATAATAATAATATAATAATAATAATATAATTTTTATTTGGACATGATACAAAGAATTACATTTGGTTATTGAGATTACATGAGGTATACATGCCAAAAGCCCCTAGTATGCAGGGCATTTTGGGCAGACTTAAAATTAACTTAAACTAAATTGTTTGATCCAAGGAAGAGGGAGGGGCAGCTCCAGTTCCTGGGATCAAGAGCCGACGTTACAGGGATAAAAAAATACTCCAGGGGCAAAACAAATGAGAATATAAAAATAGTCATTTTCGGCTGAATATTATGTAAATATAGAGGTGGAGGCGCTAAACCCGAAAGGGAGACAGCGGTTGAGGATTGTGAGGTAACAAAACTTGATCCGAGCCCTAAGCCACAGCCTACCAGGACAAGATAATCTGATGAAACAGGTGAAATAAAGTGAGTTATGGGCGTGAGTGAGGTCATGGCGGCGGCGGTGGCGGTGCAAGGGGTGAATACAAGTGTTATTTCTGGGTTAAAACAAGTGGTGGGCGGCAGAGCCACCCAGGGTGGGTGGCAGGGTGCCACCACCCACCCACCTCACGTCCTCGTTACGTAGCTCATCTATGAGGACAGCTATGGGGTAGAGAGAGTCGTCAGTGGTGGCCTCGCTCGACGCCATCTTGTGTTGTTGTCTCCTGACTGCTGCTGCTGCTGCTGCTGTCACTGCGCACACCACACTGCGCACACCACAGTACACCACTGCGCACAACAACTGAACATAAACATGCGCAAACACAACAAACACGCTGCTTCTCCAAAAACTACGCTGAAATACTTTTAACAATGACAACACTGTATATCAAGACAAGTGTTACAATTCCTCCACTCATACACAACATTAACACTGAATACACTCAACTGTAGCTTCAACATCATAATAATAATAATATATTTATTTACTACAAGTACATGTACAAGGTATACAGGCCTAGCTGACATCAATGACATACTACTAAATAGAAAGCCGCTTGTTATGCTAATCATTTCCCGCAAATTGGTCAGTTTTGTCGCAGGATGCGACCCACACCAGTCGACTTACACCCAGGTACCCATTTTACTGATGGATTAACATAGACAACCGGTGTAAGGAAACTCGTCCAATGTTTCTGCCCCTTCGCCGGGAATCGACGGACAATCACCGTGTGAAGCGGAGCTTTTGCCACCAGGCCACGGGGCAGTAGTTAGTTTAATGTATCTATTATGCACAACATACCCATCCTGTGGGCGGTAGTCAAAACTTTCAGAAGCACTTAATGGGTCCAGAGACTGGACCTCAACACTACAGAGGCACATAATGGGTCCAGGGACTGTACCTCAACATTACAGAGGTACATAATGGATTCAGGGACTGTACCTCAACATTACAAATGTACAATAGGACCTTAACATTAAATAGGTACATAATTACCTGGAGAGTTCCGGGGGTCAACGCCCCCGCGGCCCGGTCTGTGACCAGGCCTAATGGTGGATCAGGGCCTGATAAAAAAGGCTGTTACTGCTGGCAGCACGCAATCCAACGTACGAACCACAGCCCGGCTGATCAGGTACCGACTTTAGGTGCCTGTCCAGTGCCTCTTGAAGACAGCCAGGGTCTATTGATAATCCCCTTTATGTATGCTGGGAAGCACTTGAACAGTCTTGGGCCCTGACTTATTGTGTTGTCTCTTAACGTGCTAGTGGCACCCTGCTTTTCATTGGGGGATGTTGCATAGTCTGCCGAGTCTTTTGCTTTCGTAGGGAGTGATTTTCATGTGCAAGTTTGGTACTAATCCTCTAGGATTTTCCAAGTGTAAATAATAATGTATCTCCCGCCTGCATTCTAGGGAGTACAGGTTTAGGAACTTCAAGCGTTCCAAGTAATTGAGGTGTTTTATCGCAGTTATGCGTGCCGTGAAGGTTCTCTGCAGATTTTCCAGGTCAGCAATTTCACCTGCCTTGAAAGATGCTGTTAGTGTGCACAATATTCCAGCCTAGATAGAGCAAGCAACCTAAAGAGTGTCATTATGGGCTTGGCATCCCTGGTTTTGAAGGTTCTCATTATCCATTCTGTCATTTTCTAGCAGATGCGATTGATACAATGTTATGGTCCTTGAAGGTGAGATCCTCTGACATGACTCACGAAATCCTTTAAGCATATGATAAAATTCATGAAGAGGTTTTCACATTAACACCACATCTTCTGTACACACATATGATATCCCGAATTTTATTGGAAATACAGGATATAGGAACTATAATAATACATTTACACTAAGGCTTAAGGTACACAGTACCTACTACATAAACAAAATTTGCCACAAAATAGGACAGAAGACATCTGTATGTTAGATCCATAGACAAGATAATGAAAACAAAAATTACATAAGCACAATGCATAGAAAACCCTCCACTCAAAATTCTCCTCACCAACCTTAATAGGACCCATGACCATAACACAAGATATAGATCACTTTTTGATGTACCCCGTGTCCATAGCAACCTATGTAAGAATTCTATGCACATAAAGGGCCCCAGAATCTGGAACTCATTACCAGGAAATGCTAAAATGACCTTGTCTGAAAATCAATTTAGGACTCTACTCAAAACACACCTACTCACCCAAAACTAAATACTCATGCTTTAAATTGCTTTCTAATATGCTCAAAGTTACTTTCCTATAAAATAATTTCAATTTTTACTATTATATTACCACCTAATCACCCTATACTAAATACTCAAACTGTAAATTACTTTCAAAATGCTCAATGATATTTTCATTAAGAGACTAAATTTCTGCATTCCACGCGCAGCCTTCTTACTGTGCGGACGGGCGGAATCAAGCAGACGCCTTATCAACACTGTGTGTTTGGAGTTGGTGAAGGGGACATTGCAACCTGAAACGGTGTCTACGATGTTGCAACGAATCCTGCAGGATGTTTATCATATAGACATCGGAGACCTGTATGGAGTGGCGTTAAACGGAATGAGCAGTGTTTATCAAGTTGTCATCGACTCAGGAGTACGAGCGCTTGGTTGACACTTATCACGATCGGGTCTATGCAGTTACCAGCGGTATGGAGGTACGACTGAGGGACGTTTCACGCACTTACCATGGATTAAAGTGCGTAACGTTCCATTTGAATCGGACTCTGTTGATTTGATGGACGTCTTCAAGGATTACGGTATCGTTCATGCAGCGAATGTTGGAAAATGGCGAGAGGGGCCCTTTGAGGGCCTCCTAGAAGGCTCTTACTCGCTGAAAATGACCATCAGGCGTCCTATCCTGTCTTATGTTGTACTACCGGACTTCAGGACACAAGTGTATGTTACGTATGCAGGGCAAAGGAGGACGTGTCGTAAGTGTCCAGCATATGATCATATGGCGGCGGAGTGTCCTTGGAGGGTACAACAGCATGCAGTGACTCAGGTGGACAGTGATCTACTAGGAGAGGTGGGTGCTGAGAAGTCAAAAAGAGGACCTGCTCATGGTGCGAAGAAATGGAGTGAAATTGTGGAGAATAGTATGGATACCTGTCAAACGCTACCTGTGGAGGCATTGGTGGATCAACCACAGGTGACAGTGGTGGAGGACATTCCAGAGGTGGTTAGCCCATGCCTGTCTTTGGGGAAACTGGGGCATCTGTTGGATGAGGCCTTACCGGTGCTTAGTGAAGAAGGTAGCCCTGTGACTAAGGAGAGTATGAGGTGTGAGAAAGCGATGGGTGCTGGTGAAAATGTTAACGAGAAGGTGAGTGTGATTGTCATAGCGGATGTGCATGAGTGTGCAAAAGGTCAAGAAGATGATAGTGATAATGGTATGGAAATTGCAAGTGAATCAAGGAAAGGTCTGTAGCCTCTTCGGATGGGGAGGACATTTTAACACCAGCACAGAGGTCTTGTAAAAAACCCTTGGTGGTTGCGTCACAGGCAGGGAAAGGAGGGGTTGCCTATAAAGAAGGAGTAAAAGGGGTAAAGGGAGGGAAGTGTGGGGCTAGAGTAGGGGAACAGAAAACCCCTGTGGTGACGCAACAACAAAGAACAAGAGGCAAACCCACAATAGTCTTTTCAGGAGTTTAACTATTAATGTTAATGGTATGAGGGATGAAATTAAGAAGAAGTGGGTAGGGGTGACCTTAAGACGTTTTGATATACAAGTGGGTTTTCTGCAAGAACATAACTTTAAGAATAGTAGAGACTTGCGTGTGGAGTGGTATGATGTGTTTGCTGGTTCAACTAGGAGATTAAAGGGTGGGGTTGCAATTGTCATACAGGTGTCTAGCCCTTTTCAGTTGATGGCTTGGGAGGAGAGTGGGGATGGCAGGATATTAAGGGTAGGTGGGGAATGGGGAGGTATAAGGGTTAGCTTTGTTGGTGTATATATGCCAGCAGAGTTTAATAGAAAAATAAAAGAAGTCTTTGTGAATGATCATCTCGTGTATGCTTTGCGGGGACTGCCCGGAGTGGTGGTTGTGGGGGGGGGGATTGGAACTGTATCATAAGGGGTAAGGATGCAGAACCTCGGGAAGCTGGATGTGTATTGAGAGTATTGAGAGACGTATTGAATGGAGTGGGTTTAAAGGATGTAGTGAGGGGAGGAGGGCTGGTGGAGAATACTTTCTTTAGACGAGATTATGCTGCTAGGCTGGATAGGATTTATACAACAGATCTGGTTAGGGTAGTGGGGATTAATATCATAGATGTGGGATTTTCGGATCATAGAGGAGTTATGGTAGACGCAACATGGGAAGGAGTGGTAAAATGGTTTAAGGGGTATTGGAAATTAAATGGTAAATTGTTGCGTGTGGAGGGCCAACAAGAATCTTTTGTACATTGGTGGAGGGAGATTTGGGGGTAGGGGAAAAACTGAGGGAAGATAGTGAGGCTTTTTGAATTGGTGGGAAAGGGTAGCTAAAGAAGGAATTCAAGGGTTCTATAGGAGGTTGGGCAGGAGGATGTGTGCTGGTCTTATGGGTTGCAGAAATACGTGGAGGGATTATTGGGAGAGTGTTATGGGAGACAAGGAACATCTGCTTTAAAGGAAATTCGGGTTTAAAGGATAAGTTGCATAGTATTCAGAATGAGCGTTTTGATGCCTGTCGTATGCAAGCAGGGATAGATGATGTTTATGGGGAGATAGACCGTCAAAATATGTGTTAAATAAGTGCAGAAAAAAGGGAGGGTATGACAATTTCATGTGTGGAAGTAGGGAAGATATGGGTGGATATGTGAAGGGCAGAGATTATGTACTACAGAAGCGATAAGTATATATGCGGATAAATGGTTTAAGAAGTATTGGAGTTGTGGACGGGTGAGTGAGCGTGAGAGGGACATTAAACTAGAAGGGATAGTGAAAAGGGGGATGGCGATAGAGCAAGTATGGAAGGACCTGTTAGTGAAGAGGAAGTATGGGAGGCTGTGAATGGTTTAAGTGAAGGAAAGGCTCCTGGGTTAGATGGTATAATTAATGAATTTTATAAGGTACATTGGGGGCTCTAAAGGAATGTTTAGTTTCATTTAATATAATGAAAGGAGGGTCGTATTGGGATAGGGCAAGGTACTGGGGTGGTGGTTTTAGTCAAGAAAAGAGGTAAAAGGAAATCCTGGATAACTTTCGGCCATTGGCGTTAATGAATGCCGATTACAAAATGTTTGCTAAGTTATTGGCTAATAGATTGAAAAAGTATTGGGTAGGGTCATAGAGGAGGGGCAGTGTGGAATCCCGGGAAGAAGCATGATACAAAGACATGAAAGCATTAGAGAATTTATAGAGGATGGGACTGAGGGAGGGGTCTTAGCAATTGATTGGCAAAGGGCGTATGATAGTGTTGAAAGGGGACATTGTATGAGATCATGAGGAGACAGGGTTTTGGAGAGGATGTAGTGGGATGGGTAGAGACTGTGTATAGGGAGGTGGGTCTGAAAGTATGTGTGAATGGTAGAATGGGAGACAGGATAAGTATGGACAGAGGTTTGCGACAGGGATGTCCACTGTCGCAGTGTATATTTGCGTGTATGCAGGATCCGTTCTATAGACTGGTAGGGTTTGACATAGATAGCAAGAGAAATGATCATACTTTGAATAGAGGTGGGGTGCAAAAATCATAGGGTATGTAGATGACACAACTGTGCTTGTAAGTAGTGAGGAGGGTTTACATAATGTGGGATGTATAATTGAAGTGTTTGGAGGGGCTACTGGTATGAGAGTGAATTGTGCCAAATCAAAGTTATTGGAGGTGGGTGGCTGGGTGGGGGGGGGCATGAGGGAAAGGCATGGGTGGTTAATGGTTGATGAAATTCAGATATGTGGAGTAACATATTTAAATACTGTAAGTGATTCCCGTAGTGTTAATTCAGAGAAAGTGGTGCAAAAAGCATTAAGTAGGAAAAAAGGGTGGAAGCTGGGAGATCTTACATTGCAAAAAAGGGTAGTGGCGGTCAACACACTTGTGTATAGTAAACTGTGGCACGTAGCAGTGGTTTTTCCATTGTTGCAAGTGGATATTAGAAAACTTGAGGTGAAAGTAATGAGATACATTTGGGCGTACGGTCGGCCGTGGCTGAGGAAGGCAATAGTTAGGAACAGGGTGGATAGGGGAGGCCTGGGGCTGATTGGGTTGGAGAGACGATTATTCAGTATTAGGACCAAGAACCTTTGTCATTTTGTGAGTCACTGCTGTTCTGGGACGAAGCATATCATTCTAGTTGGTACCGTGTGTTGAAACGATAAAAGTTAAGGGATGACATTTTGGAACAGAACCTACTCAAGTTCCTTAATGTTTATTGCAGATTAATGTGGAATTCATTAATCTGTTCTGCAGCTTTGCTGTTGGCAGTGTTGGTTCAGCTACTGTTCTAGCTGTTAATGCTGGTGCCTCTGTGCGATTTCTGTATATAGAAATCTTTGTAGTGCTATTGTTCTTATAGTCTGTCTTGCAGACATTGAAGGCTAAGATGAGAAGCAAGACTTGTATTTGTTCAAGCTTTTATGGAAACAGTGTGTGGTGTGAGATTATCACCTCTGGTTCTCTGGAACGAGTGTTCAGTAGAGATAAGGCCCCTATCGTAACACCCAGTAATGATACAGTTTCCCGGCCAGGATATATATTATTGTACCATGCCACGTGTTGCTAGGCGTATTACCTGGTCACCATGGGGGTGCCAGGTGTTATTATACAATACAATACAATACAGTACAATTTTATTTCTTTGCTCGTGTACATAGGTTTACATTACAATCATAAATTGAAGTAAAAGGAGAGCCTTTGGCATGCCTTGGCATTAGGGGCAGCTTAATTTAATGGCTTATAGACTATGAACATAATATTAGAGTAATTGAGCGAGATTGTATTGGTAGATCGTTCAAATTATGATATGATGATAATACATTGTTCATTACAAAATGATGATTGACATTGAAACAAGTGTTTAGTAGGATGGAACAAAATAGTAGAATTTTTTTTTATATATATTTTATTTAAAAAATACAATTTCTTAAGTCACAAATTCATTATATCACGGTATTACTATACCACAAGTAAACATAATAATTAAAGTACATATATATATATATATATATATATATATATATATATATATATATATATATATATATATATATATATATATATATATATATATATATGCAAGAAAACCACTATGAAAAAATAGAAGAATTCCAAGCGCTTTCGTGACTACTCACATTATCAAGGAACTATAACAGGAAAGAGTTTCAGGTCCTTTCTTATGTTCCTCTTCACATAGTCGTGAGATGTCACGCTACTGTGAGGTGTAGTCTTTGTTAGTGTGATGTGACTGTGAGGTGTAGTCTCGCCCCTTATATAAGCCTTCTTGTCATGTTTCCTGTTATAGTTCCGTCGATCGACACCAGGATCATGTCTACACGGTGCACACTGGACTTCAGGTACGATTGAAGGACGTTTCACGTACGTACACTTGGGTACGTTTGAAGAACGTCCCATTCGAAGCGGACCCGACGGACATCAGTACGGTCTTCAGTGCGTATGGTACAATACACGCAGCAACACCTGGAAAGTGGAGCGAGGGACCGATGATGGGCCTCCCTGAGGGGTCGTACTCGTTGAAAATGACATTGAAGCACCCCATACCGTCCTACGTTGTTATACCAGACTTCAGGACCCAAGTGTACGTGACCTACATGGGACAGCGCAGGACGTGTCGACTGTGTAGCGCCTACGATCATGTGGCGGCTGACTGCATGAGGAGGACGGGACCCAGACAAGTGCCAGAACAACGAGTAGTGAAAGTGCAGGCGCAGAGAGGAACGGAAGGAGGAGACGCAGGGAGAAGCAGACGAAACTCTGGAGTGAGATTGTGGAGGGTTCTGAGGTGGTTTGTCAGACCCTAACACAGGAATCTGTTATACCAGTGGTTGACTGTGATCACCAGGAGAGTCCGGCAGAGGAGGTACCACTGGAACAAATATTAAAGGAAATATTGGACGACCCTTTGCCGGTGCTAAGTGTAAGCACTAATGATGGTTTGATAGATGCAGTAAATGTGGTGGAAAGTGTGGAGAGTGCCAGTCCAGTGGACCAACACTTAATCATGGAGGATGTGCAGGTGGAGGTCCATCAGACCGAGGATGCAAGTAGTGTGGAAGACATAAAGAGGACACGTAAAAGGTCTGGCAATTCATCAGGCAGTGAGGATGTGCTGACACCGGCGCAGAGGATCTGTAAAAGAGCTTCGTGGAAGTTGCTAAAAAGATCTAGGTTTGGTATTAGAGAGGGTACTTTTAAGGGAGGAAGCAAACGGGTAAAATGAGTAAAGGGAAGTCAGGGTACAACTTCCACAGAGGCCTAGGGGCAAACCCTTGACATAGTTTTCAAGTGTTTAACACTTAATGTAAATGGGTTGAGGGATGAAATTAAGAGGGCTTGGGTGGAGTGTACGTTGCGAAGGTATGGTGTGACAGTTGCTTTTATACAGGAACACAATTATAGGTGTGGTGGGGAATTACTTTTGAATGGATACAAAGTGTTTGCAAGTTCATCCAGTAGATTAAAGGGGGTGGCGGTAGCAGTGGCGGTGTCAAGCCCTTTCAAACCTTTGCGATGGGAGGAGTGTGGGGAAGGTAGGCTGGTTAGAGTAGATGGGGAGTGGAGTGGAGTTAGGGTATGTTTTTAGAGTGTACATGCCGCGGAGGCGGCAAGGAAGATAAAGGTGGATTTTGTTTGGGATTACATGATTTATGCATGTCGGATTTGCCAAATGTAACGATTGTTGGAGGATTTTAATTGTGTAATTAGAGAGAGGATGTAGAGCCGCGGGAGGAGGTTGTGTACTTGCAGCCTTAAGGGACGTACTTAGGAGGGTAGGTTTGAAAGACGTGATTGGGGTGGGAGGTGCGGGTGAGCCTACGTTTGTTAGAAGAGGGTATGCGGCTAGATTAGACAGGATTTATGTAACAGGTAGCGTGGTAGTGGGGGTGCAATATTTGGATGTGGGTTTCACGGATCATCGGGAGTGTTGGTGGAGTGGGGTGGGAAGGGGTTGCAAAATGGTACAGGGTTTTGGAAATTAAATGTTCAGTTATTAAAAGGTGATGGTAAAGGGAGGAATTTAGGGATTGGTGGGGTGGGTTTTGGATGGGGAGTAGGGAGGGGGCTTTGGTGGATTGGTGGGTAATACGGGAAGCCTGGAATCCAAGCTACTATCAGAGGTTGGGAAGGGAAGAAGCAGGATGGAGATACGGTTTACAAAATTACATTGAGGGACTCTTGAAAGACTGTTATATGCGGGAGGACATAGAATGACAGAGGAAATTAAGGTGTTGAAAGATAGGTTGAAGACCTTGCAGAATGAGAGGTTTGGGGCATGTAGAATGAAAGCCGGAATGGATGATGTGTTGTGGGGGATAGACCCTCACAATATGTTTTGGGAAGTGTAAACAGAGACGGATAGAATGTCATTGGAGTATCTGGAAGTGGATGAAAACATGGGGAATTATGTGAAGGGTATGAGAATAAATTCTACGGAGGGAATGAATGTGTATGCTGATAAGTGGTTTGCAAGGCACATGAGCAGTGGGGGTGGGTATGGAGGAAAGGAGCATTTTATGGGGAAAGATTAGGAGAGGTTGAGTAGGGAAGATCGGGAGGGATTGGAGGGCATGATTAGTGAGAGGGAGGTGTGGGAGGCAGTGGAAGGATTAAGTAGGGCAAGGCTCCAGGTATGGATGGTTTGGCAAATGAATTTTATAAGGAGAATTGGGACATCATAAAGGATTGTATGGTAGGTGTGATGAATGGTATGAAAAGGACAGGTGTAATGGGGAGGGACATGGGTATGGGGGTAATGGTATTAGTGAGGAAGGGGAAGGAAGGGAAACATTAGAGAATTATAGACCTTTAGTCCTTATGAATACGGATTATAAAATATATGCTAAAATTTTAGGTAATAGATTAAAAAGGGTGATAGGGGGGTGATTGAGGAAGGACAGGGGGGGATACCGGGAAGGGGTGTGGGGGAGGGACATGAACGTATTAAAGATTTCATAGATAGAGAGGAAGAGGGAGGAATACTTGCACTGGATTGGAAGGGAGCATATGATAGTGTGGAGCGTGAGAGTATGTTTGGAATAATGGAAAGGCAGGGGTTTGGATTGGAAGTGCTGGATTGGGTTAGGGCGTTATATGCAGGGGCAAGTGTGAAGGTGCAAATAAATGGTAGGTTGGGAGGGGTGGTTAGGATGGAAAGGGGTCTGCGACAGGGTTGTCCCCTGTCGCAGATCCTTCGCTGCTTACAGGATCCGTTTTACAGATTAGTGGGGGATGGGAAGGGGTTGGGGGAGGGATAAGGGGATTAGAAATGTGGTGGGATATGTAGATGACACGACGGTGTTAGTGTGTCACGAGGTGGGATTGGTTAACATAGGAATACACTTAAAGTCTTTCTGTAGTGCTACTGGCATGAGGGTCAATGGAGCTAAATCCATATTGTTGGAGGTAGGCGCTTGGGTGGGGGCGGGTTGGGTAGCAGGTATGGGTGGAAAATTGTGGACAGAGTGAAAATATGTGGTATTGTTTACACGAGGGACAGGGATGAGCGAGAGGTGAATTCGAGGAATGTAGTTAAAAGTGCGACGGAGCGGTTGAATAGTTGGAGAGCGGGAGAGTTAACGTTGCGGCAGAGGGTTATTGCGGTTAATAACATGATATATAGTAAGATATGGTATATTGCCAACATTTTTCCTTTATTAAGTTGGGATGTTAAAGAATTGGAGAGCAGGGTATTTAAGTTTATTTGGGCACATGGTAGACATTGGCTCAGGAAGGAGATAGTTAGGAAAAGGGTAATTTCTGGAGGTTTGGGTTTAATATGGCTGGAAAGGAGATTGTTGTGTATGTATGTGAAACGTTGTGTGGTAAGGAGGGGAGGGTTGGGGGAGAGAGGTGAGGCTGGGGTGGAAGGGGTGCTGCAGGAAGTAGGGGAGTGGTGGGGTGTGAGGGAACTGGGGCAGTGCAGAGATTGGCTGCGGTGCTTGTTGGTTATACGGGAGCCACAAAGGTTGAGCGTTGCAGTTATAATGAGGTTTGGTGCTGGGGAGGAGACGGTGGAAGGTGAGGCGGTTTATCCAGTATATGACTGGAAGGGGATATGGAAGGGGTTCAGGGATCTGAGGTTGCCGGCGGGACCGAGAGCTGATGTTTCGGTTTTTACATGGGGCAGTGGTGTCACGGGAGAATTTATTCCGTATGGGATTGGCAAAAGACGGGAAATGTCAAAGTGTGGCTTGCCGGAGTCGGCTCTGCATGCAGTATATTTTGTGAAACTCTGGATGGGGTTCGTAGGTGGATGGGAGGGTGTTAAGGGGTTTGGGTGGGGGTATCCCTTTGTTACGGAGCTATTTACTTGGATTTGGGAGGGTTAGACATAGGGATAAAAAGGGATTACTGTACTGTATGGTGGACTTCGTGTGCATGTCGTGGAAATTAAGGGACATGAGTGTTAGGGAAAGGATGGGGGCTGTGGCGGGACGTATATATCGCACTATGTGCAGGAATCGTTTAATATATGGGAGGGAGTGGGGTTCGAGCTTTTCAGAGGGTACAGGAAATTGAGTGTGCAGGGTTTATTGGGAGACAGATATGGTAATGAAAGGGCTTGACAGAGGCGCTGGTGGAGCATTGGGTAGGTGTGGTGTGGTGGAGAGGCATAGGTAGATAGGTAGATAGGGGGGGGGTTAAGCCATTAGAGGATGGGGACGGATGACATCACAGTTGGGGGACCGGGTGACTGTCTAGATTTATAGTGTGTTGGAAGTGGATGTGTGTGTGGTGGAGTGAATGTGAGGTTGGGGTTTGCAAGGGGGAGGGGAGTAAGGGGTTTTGTAGGGGTTTGGCCGGATCCTCTGGTGACGGGGGCAGGAAGTGGTTAGGTTTGGTGAGAGTGGTATGAATGTCTTGGACTATACTTAGTACAGAGATGGTACTGAAACAAGGTCGTAGTCTCCGTGGAGTTAAGGAGGCTGGAAACATTGTGTGGTAGGATTATTTTGTGCACACGGTAAATTTTATTTGCCGTATTCACTGCATAGTATAAGGACTAGTCACTGTTATTGTGGACTATGTATCATTCTTTGGGTTTTGTTATTTGTTATCCGTGCACACTGTACATTTTATATGCAGTATTCACTGCATAGTACTAGTCAAGGTTATTGTGGACTATGTATCATTCTTTGGGTTTTTGTTATTTGTTATCTGTGCACACTGTACATTTTATTTGCAGTATTCACTGCATAGTATTAGGACTAGTCACGGTTATTGTGGACTATGTATCATTCTTGGGGTTTTGTTATTTGTTATCAGTGCACACTGTACATTTTATTTGCAGTTAACAGCATAGCATTAGAACTAGAGCTAATGTTATTGTGAACTTGCTATGGCATTATTGGGGTTTGGTTTTGTGGACTCTGTATCAAGCATAAGGGGAAGGGGACAGGAGTTCACTAATTGTAGATAAATGGTTAGGGGTATGTTTTCTGATATATGCATAGCTTATTAAAGGAAATTGCTGTTGCGCAATTTGTAACATGTAATTATTGAACGTTTCGGAACTGTAAAATGTAATTTTAAATGTAATTTTAATTTTTGTGAACTGTAAAATTTATTTGCAGTCGTCAATGAGTATCACTGTATATCCTTAGGAATAGAGAATATGTTATGGTGGACTGTATTTCATTATTTGGGTTTATGTTTTGTGGACTCTGTATTTATTTATTAGGGGAAAGGGGACAAGAGTTCACTGGTGGTAGAGGTAAGGGTTTTAGGGCATAGTTTTCTGAGGTTTTCTGATATTTTCGATATTTTCACTGTTTAACCAAAGAATTGCTGTTGTATAATTTGCAACATGTATTTTGCATGTTTGACTTATAAATGTATATTTATTGGAAACTAATAAAATGTAAAAAAAAAAAATACAGTACAATTTTATTTCTTTGCTCGTGTACATAGGTTTACATTACAATCATAAATTGAAGTAAAAGGAGAGCCTTTGGCATGCCTTGGCATTAGGGGCAGCTTAATTTAATGGCTTATAGACTATGAACATAATATTAGAGTAATTGAGCGAGATTGTATTGGTAGATCGTTCAAATTATGATATGATGATAATACATTGTTCATTACAAAATGATGATTGACATTGAAACAAGTGTTTAGTAGGATGGAACAAAATAGTAGAATTTTTTTTTATATATATTTTATTTAAAAAATACAATTTCTTAAGTCACAAATTCATTATATCACGGTATTACTATACCACAAGTAAACATAATAATTAAAGTACATATATATATATATATATATATATATATATATATATGCAAGAAAACCACTATGAAAAAATAGAAGAATTCCAAGCGCTTTCGTGACTACTCACATTATCAAGGAACTATAACAGGAAAGAGTTTCAGGTCCTTTCTTATGTTCCTCTTCACATAGTCGTGAGATGTCACGCTACTGTGAGGTGTAGTCTTTGTTAGTGTGATGTGACTGTGAGGTGTAGTCTCGCCCCTTATATAAGCCTTCTTGTCATGTTTCCTGTTATAGTTCCTTGATAATGTGAGTAGTCACGAAAGCGCTTGGAATTCTTCTATTTTTTCATAGTGGTTTTCTTGCATATTTTGATATCACCTGTTTACTGTGATCTTTTTGTTATAGTATATTATAATGTGAGTATAAGCGCTATGAATTCTTATATATATTATATATTTTTATATTTATATATATTTACTGTATTTTATATATATATATATATATATATATATATATATATATATATATATATATATATATATATATATATATATAATAGTATCCTTAAAATTGTATTATCTCAACTTCAAACATAAGATGAAACTATATCCAGCTGCTTATCAATGAACTATTTTACATAAAAATCATCCTGAACTCCAACTTAGCAACATAGACAACTTTATGTTGTAAACAAAATTAAACCTAACAGCCTAGAATTGCAAAATAAATAGTTTTTATACATACCTATGATCTTACTAACATCCACTTATACAGTCTACTTGAAAATGCTGTCCTAATTATTACATGTAAATACTCATGTAAGTACAAGTAATATACTCGTAACTATTCAATATGTCATAGTTTGAATTCCATAAATTCTGACTAGCGTTGTTTCAACTCTCAAACGCTACTGATTTTCTCTTGACAGTAGAAAAATTACACATATCAGTACTGCATATTAATAAAATAAGTTAACTCAAACAACATACAACAGTACTACAATCATAATGTATGTATCCATTTTACTTGAGCTCCAGACTCTAGCTCATTTCCAAAACCAATCACCATTCACCAACTCACCATTCCCTCTTCATTCTCACCATCTTGCAATCCATTTTAAGACAATAATGACTAATTTTTGCTTGTACAACATTAATCTACATTTAAACGTAAAATTCCTTTCATTTTAGAAACTGTGCACAACACCACTTCCTTGGCCACCACAGTGGCCACAATACAAAGCAAACCCACAAATTTTCCTTGATTTATTAGTCTTTAAGTCAGTCACAACGTTCTATTAAGTCCATGCATTCCCGACACACTCATCTAATTCTATCCTATTGTCCATTAAGTCAACCCCTCAATACATCAATGCGTCATCCGTCAACCCCATACTCACTTCCCCTTATTCTTACCCCCACTGCTTAACCCCTCCACTCAATCACTTGCTCTTTAACTTCCCCTCCCACAATAATCCTCCCACTGACATTACACTTAAACATAAAGAAATCCCCGCCTCTCCAGGTGTCAAGCCATTTCCTGCATCCCACTAACCCCCCCCCCAATAACACCTGCAAATTCATATCTCTATACTCCCTAGAGAACAATTCTTCATATCTTCTCCCATACACCAACTACCCAGATCATTTGCCATCATACCTACTCTTCTCTCTGCCATTCCTCCCCTAAGTACAACACATCTTTTAACATACAAACTGAATAATCGTCTCTCCAACCCAATCAGCCCCAGGCCTCCCCTATCCACCCTGTTCCTAACTATTGCCTTCCTCAGCCACGGCCGACCGTACGCCCAAATGTATCTCATTACTCTCACCTCAAGTTTTCTAATATCCACTTGCAACAATGGAAAAACCACTGCTACGTGCCACAGTTTACTATACACAAGTGTGTTGACCGCCACTACCCTTTTTTGCAATGTAAGATCTCCCAGCTTCCACCCGTTTATCCTACTTAATGCTTTTTGCACCACTTTCTCTGAATTAACACTACGGGAATCACTTACAGTATTTAAATATGTTACTCCACATGTCTGAATTTCATCAACCATTAACCACCCATGCCTTTCCCTCATGCCCCCCCCCACCCAGCCACCCACCTCCAATAACTTTGATTTGGCACAATTCACTCTCATACCAGTAGCCCCTCCAAACACTTCAATTATACATCCCACATTATGTAAACCCTCCTCACTACTTACAAGCACAGTTGTGTCATCTACATACCCTATGATTTTTTGCACCCCACCTCTATTCAAAGTATGATCATTTCTCTTGCTATCTATGTCAAACCCTACCAGTCTATAGAACGGATCCTGCATACACGCAAATATACACTGCGACAGTGGACATCCCTGTCGCAAACCTCTGTCCATACTTATCCTGTCTCCCATTCTACCATTCACACATACTTTCAGACCCACCTCCCTATACACAGTCTCTACCCATCCCACTACATCCTCTCCAAAACCCTGTCTCCTCATGATCTCATACAATGTCCCCCTTTCAACACTATCATACGCCCTTTGCCAATCAATTGCTAAGACCCCTCCCTCCGTCCCATCCTCTATAAATTCTCTAATGCTTTCATGTCTTTGTATCATGCTTCTTCCCGGGATTCCACACTGCCCCTCCTCTATGACCCTACCCAATACTTTTTTCAATCTATTAGCCAATAACTTAGCAAACATTTTGTAATCGGCATTCATTAACGCCAATGGCCGAAAGTTATCCAGGATTTCCTTTTTACCTCTTTTCTTGACTAAAACCACCACCCCAGTACCTTGCCCTATCCCAATACGACCCTCCCCTTTCATTATATTAAATGAAACTAAACATTCCTTTAGAGCCCCCCCAATGTACCTTATAAAATTCATTAATTATACCATCTAACCCAGGAGCCTTTCCTTCACTTAAACCATTCACAGCCTCCCATACTTCCTCTTCACTAACAGGTCCTTCCATACTTGCTCTATCGCCATCCCCCACCCTTTTCACTATCCCTTCTAGTTTAATGTCCCTCTCACACTCACTCACCCGTCCACAACTCCAATACTTCTTAAACCATTTATCCGCATATATACTTATCGCTTCTGTAGTACATAATCTCTGCCCCTTCACATATGCACCCATATCTTCCCCTACTTCCACACATGAAATTGTCATACCCTCCCTTTTTTTCTGCACTTATTTAACACATATTTTGACGGTCTATCTCCCCATAAAATATCATCTATCCCTGCTTGCATACGACAGGCATCAAAACGCTCATTCTGAATACTATGCAACTTATCCTTTAAAACCCGAATTTCCTTTAAAGCAGATGTTCCTTGTCTCCCATAACACTCTCCCAATAATCCCTCCACGTATTTCTGCAACCCATAAGACCAGCACACATCCTCCCTGCCCAACCTCCTATAGAACCCTTGAATTCCTTCTTTAGCTACCCTTTCCCACCAATTCAAAAAAGCCTCACTATCTTCCCTCAGTTTTTTTCCCCTACCCCCAAATCTCCCTCCACCAATGTACAAAAGATTCTTGTTGGCCCTCCACACGCAACAATTTACCATTTAATTTCCAATACCCCTTAAACCATTTTACCACCCCTTCCCATGTTGCGTCCACCATAACTCCTCTATGATCCGAAAATCCCACATCTATGATATTAATCCCCACTACCCTAACCAGATCTGTTGTATAAATCCTATCCAGCCTAGCAGCATAATCTCGTCTAAAGAAAGTATTCTCCACCAGCCCTCCTCCCCTCACTACATCCTTTAAACCCACTCCATTCAATACGTCTCTCAATACTCTCAATACACATCCAGCTCTCCAAGGTTCTGCATCCTTACCCCTAATGATACAGTTCCAATCCCTGCCCCACAACCACCACTCCGGGCAGTCCCCGCAAAGCATACACGAGATGATCATTCACAAAGTCTTCTTTTATTTTTCTATTAAACTCTGCTGGCATATATACACCAACAAAGCTAACCCTTATACCTCCCCATTCCCCATCTACCCTTACTATCCTGCCATCCCCACTCTCCTCCCAAGCCATCAACTGAAAAGGGCTAGACACCTGTATGACAATTGCAACCCCACCCTTTAATCTCCTAGTTGAACCAGCAAACACATCATACCACTCCACACGCAAGTCTCTACTATTCTTAAAGTTATGTTCTTGCAGAAAACCCACTTGTATATCAAAACGTCTTACGGTCACCCCTACCCACTTCCTCTTAATTTCATCCCTCATACCATTAACATTAATAGTTAAACTCCTGAAAAGACTATTGTGGGTTTGCCTCTTGTTCTTTGTTGTTGCGTCACCACAGGGGTTTTCTGTTCCCCTACTCTAGCCCCACACTTCCCTCCCTTTACCCCTTTTACTCCTTCTTTATAGGCAACCCCTCCTTTCCCTGCCTGTGACGCAACCACCAAGGGTTTTTTACAAGACTTCTGTGCTGGTGTTAAAATGTCCTCCCCATCCGAAGAGGCTACAGACCTTTTCCTTGATTCACTTGCAATTTCCATACCATTATCACTATCATCTTCTTGACCTTTTGCACACTCATGCACATCCGCTATGACAATCACACTCACCTTCTCGTTAACATTTTCACCAGCACCCATCGCTTTCTCACACCTCATACTCTCCTTAGTCACAGGGCTACCTTCTTCACTAAGCACCGGTAAGGCCTCATCCAACAGATGCCCCAGTTTCCCCAAAGACAGGCATGGGCTAACCACCTCTGGAATGTCCTCCACCACTGTCACCTGTGGTTGATCCACCAATGCCTCCACAGGTAGCGTTTGACAGGTATCCATACTATTCTCCACAATTTCACTCCATTTCTTCGCACCATGAGCAGGTCCTCTTTTTGACTTCTCAGCACCCACCTCTCCCAGTAGATCACTGTCCACCTGAGTCACTGCATGCTGTTGTACCCTCCAAGGACACTCCGCCGCCATATGATCATATGCTGGACACTTACGACACGTCCTCCTTTGCCCTGCATACGTAACATACACTTGTGTCCTGAAGTCCGGTAGTACAACATAAGACAGGATAGGACGCCTGATGGTCATTTTCAGTGAGTAAGAGCCTTCTAGGAGGCCCTCAAAGGGCCCCTCTCGCCATTTTCCAACATTCGCTGCATGAACGATACCGTAATCCTTGAAGACTTCCATCAAATCAACAGAGTCCGATTCAAATGGAACGTTACGCACTTTAATCCATGTGTAAGTGCGTGAAACGTCCCTCAGTCGTACCTCCATACCGCTGGTAACTGCATAGACCCGATCGTGATAAGTGTCAACCAAGCGCTCGTACTCCTGAGTCGATGACAACTTGATAAACACTGCTCATTCCGTTTAACGCCACTCCATACAGGTCTCCGATGTCTATATGATAAACATCCTGCAGGATTCGTTGCAACATCGTAGACACCGTTTCAGGTTGCAATGTCCCCTTCACCAACTCCAAACACACAGTGTTGATAAGGCGTCTGCTTGACCCAGGGTATATATACAGGCATGCCGGAAGGATCTTATTCTCTCAAGATGAACCTGAGACGACAAATACCGTCGTATGTTATCATGGAAGATTTCCGGACTCAGGTTTATGTGACATACCCTGTGGAGCAGAGGATATGTCACATCTGTGGGTCCATGGGGCATGTAGCGGCTACGTGTGACCAGCGCAGGGGACCCCATCCTTGTTATGGGGTATTATGGACTTGTTATGGGGGCTATGGAACCCAGCATGTATTGTTGTAATTAAATAACATATGAATGCCTAATTATATTGAATTAATCAGGAGTACTGCTTAGTTGAGTTAAAAGGCTTGGCCATCCTTAAACTTAAAAGTGAATTACCTGATCTCTCAATATAATAGGTTATATAAATAATGCACACATTTAATTAAGTATTAATATTAAGTTGCATGTCTCATTGTAATAACTTAAGATATGTTGAGAGGATGCAAAGTGATGTGGATGTTTTGAGGGGGAGGAGCTTAGAGAGATGCTGGCTTCCCACAATCCCTTCCTGGAGAACAATGGCGGCTGGAGTGAGCTGTTGTTGTTGGTGCTTATCTTATCTTGGCTTCAGGGCTGAATGAGAGCCCAAAAGGTAATAGGGAGGGTTGTAGATCGATGTTACCATGACATTCTGTGATCTTCAGTGTATCAAGACACTGGAGGGTTAAGAAATGTTGAGAAAGAGAGAGTTGAAGGTGGCAGCTGAGCCATGTGCTTTGGGAAAGGCTGATTATATGTTTAGGAGTGGAGACCTGTATATTATATGTATATACTTCTTAATATAGCTCTATTTTTATAATGTTGGTTTAAATAACCTTTAAAAGGAATGTGAAGGAATTAAGTTTTCAGATGCAGCAGCTAAACCTGAGTAAGTATCTTTTAGCCAAATAATGTCTTCCTTTTACCCTAAGACCTTTTAAGTAAATACCCTATGCTAGTACATGTAGAACCTTGATGATAAATAAGGGAAAATAACGTAACATGGGGGCCTGTCCGGGAGAGTTATTTGACTGTTAAAATAACTCAAAACATTCTTTGAGATGTACTGGTATGAGATAGGGTTATGAGTCACATGTTTGGTAGGATAAAATTTACCTTGTAAAACTTACCTTGTAAAAATTACCTTGGTGGTGTCAGTGGAAGGTTCATGTATTAGTTTACAGGTTGTTTTCTCCAGAGTGGGGATTAAAGTTGAGTAACACATTTTGTTTGTGGTTATGGTAGAGTGCCATGTGAAGATTTTTCTATAGAACTTGTGTTATTTTTTAATGTACCTGTGTAAAGACCTTGTCCATTGATGCTGTGCAGGAATTAAGGGTAAATATGTCAGAAGCTGAATCTTTAGAATTTTCTGGCTTCAGTGAGGAGGTAAATAATTCATCAGTAAACATGTCTGTTAACAGTGAACAGGAGGAATCACCTCCTGAAGGTAATAAGGAAGCGATGATGAAACTTGAGATAGCTTTGATGGCAGCTAGGACAAAATTCTTAGAAACTCAGGAGAGAGTACGTAAAGGGTTAGGAGGTTCAGACCAAGAGCCTGAGCAGTACTTTAACCTAACTAAAGCTGCAAATTTTGTCCCTAAGTTTACAGAGAATGACCCAGACAGATATTTTTCCTTTTTTGAGAAGACTGCAAAGGAGCAAAGATGGCCCAAACAGAAATGGGCTACCTAGTTCGCACACAGCTTGTAGGCAAAGGTTTTGAGAGAGTAGAGACTCTGGAAGAAGGAGAATTTTCTGATTATGAGAAAGTAAAAGAGGTAGTATTGCTTGCATACCAAATGATACCTGAGAAATATAGGCAAAGGTTCAGAAGTAAAAAATTTCAGGAGGGGCAGACCTTAACTGAGTTAGGGAATGAGAAACTGTTCCTGTTTAAGAAGTGGGCTTGTTCAAAAGGAGTGAACAAGGACTATGAGAAGTTAGCAGACCTAATTGTTCATGAGGAATTGTACAATGCAATCCCTGTTGACCTTAGAGAATATTTGGAGGACAGAAATCCAGATAATCTATCAGCAGCAATGGATCTGGGTGACAGATTCTTAGCTCATAGGGAATTGGTAGGTAAAAACAGTCATGCTCATTCAAGAAATTTCCCTGTCTTTTCTAAACCTTATTCCAAATCCTACGGTAATAAAGGTAGGTGGGACAAGAATTTTCAGGGACAAATGAAGGCTGAGGCACCCTCTCAAACAGAAGGGAAAGGTAAGTCAGCTGGAGCTCAAAGTTTACCTAGACCATCAAATAATGTTTCAGTTCCTCGAGCACACAGTACTAGTCCTACTCCAAACGGTAAACATACCTTTAGGAATTATACCTGTTACTACTGTAACAAGACTGGTCACATACAAAAGTATTGCTTTTCTAAACAGCAAGATCAGAGAACGGAGGAACAATCCCAGGGAATCCTAACTGCAGAGACACATCCGGTGGCTTGCATTAGGTCTTCAAGGCAAGGTGAGGAGTCTTTGGGGGGTCTAGACCCCAGGATGCAGGTTTTTGCTAGTAAGTCCACAGTGGCCTTGCATAAGGATGTGGGCAGAGTTGAGAACATGTTGTCCTTGAGAGATGGATGTAGCACCTACTCCTTGCTACGTGCGGGAATACTGCCAGTGTCTAATGATACCTATACTGGGAAAGATATATTATTGAAGGGTATTACGGGTTCGACCATAAGAACACCTGTACACAAGTTATGGGTAGAATCCGCATACCAAGTTGGCTATCTCCCTGTAGGTATTTCAGATGAGATTCCCTTTGAGGGTGTTGACCTCTTATTAGGAAATAATGTAATGGGCCTGTTAGACAGTGAGGAACATCTAGTAAGGGGGGAACCAATTCCCAAAGTTTGGGAGGAGAAGGCTAAAGAGACCCTTCCAGACCTTCTCCCTACTGGTTCCACCATGAGAAGTATGGCTCATGATCATGCTATCAATAGTCTTTATGATATTTCTCATGAGGATGATGAGGGCTTAAGTCTGGAGACACTGTTTTCTGATGTTGAACTGCAGTCAACTGAAGAAAGGGATGTTCCAGCCAGAGCTGAGCATGTTTGGAGCATAGATCAGTTCAGGAGTGTGAGAGAAGCTGCATCTACTAAGGTGCATTTAATTTCTGTACAGGAGAATGATGTCACACTGAGCAGAGCCTCAGCTGTGGCTGAGGAAGCAGTTTCACAATTTAATAAGTGCTTTCATTTCAGAGAGGAAACTTTTACAGAGAAGTTGCCTCTGGTTGTAGTACCAAGGGAAGGAGAACAAGTGTTTTGTCACCAAATGATGATGTCCCAGGTTTCCAGGCATTTCTTCAAGACTCAGCTGTGGGAGACTGTGGAAGAATATAGTAAGACCTATCATGTCTGTCAATGTAGAGCGAAACCTTGTCCGTGTATTAAACCTGTTCCCTTTCAGCTTATTTCAGCACCAGGTGGACCCTTCAGCAAGCTGATAGTAGATGTAGTCGGTCCAATCCCAAGGACCAGAGTGGGAAATGATTATTTACTCACAATTAATTGCTCTACTACCAGGTACCTGAAAGCAGTCCCTCTATATAAGATGACAGCTCATGTAGTCTTAAGGGCTTTGATGAAGTTCCTTTTTCATGTAAAAACTAACTTTTCAGCTATCTGTTACCCTCCATCTCAAGGGAAACCAGAGAACTTCCATCAGACCCTAAAGACAATGATGCAAGCCTGTAGTATAGACAATACTAACATCTGGGATGAGAGGACCCCTCTCTTTGTAACTGCTGAGTGGGGAAGCACTCTGGAATCTCTGAGCTATTGGCTTGGGGAGAATGGTGATGCTTCCCCTCCGGAGCTTTTCTCAGTTTCAGATACTGTTTGGCTTGTATGAAATGGATGGTACCAGTGAAAGTACCCATCAACCAGATTCAAATGATGAAGTGGGACCATAACGTGGACCATAATGCTCTGGAGGCTGGAGATGAGGTGCTGGCATTGGAGCCAGTTCATGTGAGAAAATGTATGGAAAGTTGCTGTGAGCTGACCATGGTGTGGGGAAAGTTCTCAAGAGTAAGATATATAATCCACACACCCGAGCAGAAAAGGTGTAAGAATGATGTATACAGTAACTGGTTAGAGGATTTAGCATTATATCAGAAACCTAGAGTGACCAATGTTTCAGTGGATCCAGTATGTAAAGAGGTGCAAAATAATACTCTGTATGTAATGGCCGAAAAGTATGTAAGAAATTCCATGTTTATGAGAGAGATTGGAGAAATAATGTTTGGTCTTTCTAAGGAAAGTGTTGGAGAGTTGGCTCAACCACCGTGTAACCTTGTAAAAGTTTGGGATGTCACTAAAGGGGTAAAGTCAAGACTTCATGAAGAAATTGATAAGGAAGCTGAGCCAATTCGACAATCTTTGTGTGTGAGTAATCTGCATGAAAACAAGGATATGGAGGAAAAAGTGAAATTCCTTCAACACCAGTTTGTAGTGCTTAGTGAGAGTCAGTGGGCATTCCCATGCTTCATGGTTCCCAAATTCAATGGCACCTTGAGCAAATGCACTGACTGCCACAAAGTACATGTAACAACTAAAGTTTACTGGTTTAGAAAGTTTGATGCTGATGTTTTAAAAGATGCAAAAGTATTAGATAAAGTAAAGCATGAGGCAGGAAGATGTGATATTCCTGGCCTGGGTGCCAATACAATTTCCATGTGTGTAATGTCATTTGAGTTCATTGAGTATTCAAAATTATTGTGGGAGATTGAACGTGAAAGTATTTTTGTAAACTTGATGTACGCATCCAGGGTACGGGAAGATGTCTTGGGGTTTGTGTTTGTATTGCAAGAGGTTGCAGAATTAGTATGGGTTGTCTATTCTGCATCTGTATATGTCCCAGGATTGCTTCACCCTGTTCCTATGTATGGTGACCCGAATCAGACTCTTAAGATGGGTTTTGTCTGTGATTGCTGAGGTTCTTCTAGATGTTTATGTAGATAAATGGTGCATGCTTAGTACATAGTGTTTGTCTTGTGCTGACCTTGTTGTTTTTGCAGTGGTGAACTCTTGGCGGGCCTGAGTGCTCCCTACCAGCCATTCAACTGTGAAGGAGATGGTTGGAGCCGGACAAGAGAAGGGAGTCAGGGTATCAAAAATTGTGAGTTGAGGCGGAGTTGACAACCTTCGGTGACATGAGAAGTCCAGGGAGGTATGTTGTTTGTGTCTTGGTGTGCTCTAAGTACGAAACGGTCCAACGGTTGCCTGAGTGGTCCCGTGTATCTCCTCCATGTACTATAGCAGTTCCTCCTTATAAGGTTGGAGGATCTGTATGGAGTGAGTCCTCGGAAGATGGGGTATGTGCCTGACCATTTAAGGATTTTGGGTGTTGACTGGAGAGTCTCACTTTTTGGTTCGGCCACCACGTAAGAGACACCTTGACATGTTTTTTGGTGAAGTTTCTGCCTGGGGTATACCTGACTGCTCTGGGTTTGGCTCTACTCTCATCTCCTGATCAGGAAGATGCCATCCTGGAGTACCAGTTGCCTGCTGGATTTACCGCAGCGGAGGCACAGGCCTGTCGGTGCTGGCTTTCACAGTGGGCTTTGTGTGTAGTCCTTGCATTGTAAAAATGTATTATGTTGATAACCACTAAAGTAGTTAATGGTTACACCCTGCAGTATGGGGATGTGGTTAAACTGTTTTCTAGTAACCTCTGCACTCTGTTCTAGTACTGTTCCATTCATGGGTTTTGTTTGGTGTATGGTAAGGGCAGAATTGCATGTTTATGCTGGGAAGGTTCAGTGGAGCCATGAGATTGTAGATTGCCATGTTGTATGTCACCGTGTTGTATAACTGTACAGTGAAGAGTTATTATGGTGCTGGGGTATTTGTAAAACCTCTAGTAGTGTTACTACCACCTTTAGGCTAAGACCTTATTTTCCCTAGCCGTATCCTGCGGGACACTGCTAGCTTTTGGTGAGACTCCATCTTATAAGACTCCGTCTTTATAAGACTCCGTCTGGAGGTGGGGGTGTTATGGGGTATTATGGACTTGTTATGGGGGCTATGGAACCCAGCATGTATTGTTGTAATTAAATAACATATGAATGCCTAATTATATTGAATTAATCAGGAGTACTGCTTAGTTGAGTTAAAAGGCTTGGCCATCCTTAAACTTAAAAGTGAATTACCTGATCTCTCAATATAATAGGTTATATAAATAATGCACACATTTAATTAAGTATTAATATTAAGTTGCATGTCTCATTGTAATAACTTAAGATATGTTGAGAGGATGCAAAGTGATGTGGATGTTTTGAGGGGGAGGAGCTTAGAGAGATGCTGGCTTCCCACAATCCCTTCCTGGAGAACAATGGCGGCTGGAGTGAGCTGTTGTTGTTGGTGCTTATCTTATCTTGGCTTCAGGGCTGAATGAGAGCCCAAAAGGTAATAGGGAGGGTTGTAGATCGATGTTACCATGACATTCTGTGATCTTCAGTGTATCAAGACACTGGAGGGTTAAGAAATGTTGAGAAAGAGAGATTGAAGGTGGCAGCTGAGCCATGTGCTTTGGGAAAGGCTGATTATATGTTTAGGAGTGGAGACCTGTATATTATATGTATATACTTCTTAATATAGCTCTATTTTTATAATGTTGGTTTAAATAACCTTTAAAAGGAATGTGAAGGAATTAAGTTTTCAGATGCAGCAGCTAAACCTGAGTAAGTATCTTTTAGCCAAATAATGTCTTCCTTTACCCTAAGACCTTTTAAGTAAATACCCTATGCTAGTACATGTAGAACCTTGATGATAAATAAGGGAAAATAACGTAACAATCCTTATAATCAATGTGAGGAGAATCGTCAAGAAGAGGCGACTGAATCAATGGTGGCTGTGGACATGGAGACACCTGTAGCAGAGGAGGTGCTTCATACGACTGAGGTGTCAGAGAAATGGAGTGACGTGGTTGAGGAGGCTGACTTGGGGGTCTTGAGTTTGACGAAGGCAATGAGGGATGTGGATGAGGATACATCCCAAGGTGTATTGGTGGAGTTTGCAGGAGAGGTGGATTTGGTTGAGGATTTGCATTTCCCCAGTCTGGGGATTTGCAGAGGCTGTTGGATAGCCCTATGTCAGAGGGTCTGATGCAACTGGAGGTTGACATGGGGCCTGAGGTAGGGGGTTTGGTGGGTGACAGAATTGAGAGGTCCACTGTGTCCGATCACCCATCGACGGTTGTGGCAGAAATTGAGGGGCATCATGCATCTGGGGATGGGGATATGGAGTTTACGGGTGCATCCCGTAAGAGGTCTAGTGGCACAGGGGACTATGATATCATCACTCCTGTCCATCAGAGTTGCAAAAAGGTTTGGGTGGAGGTAGTGAAAGGTGCCAAGGAAGGGTTGAGGGGGACAGGTGGGGGGAAGGGGGGCGGGTGAGTCAGGGGAATAATAGTACAGCTACGACAGGAGTATCGGGTTCCGTGAGGCAGAAAGGGAAGCCCCCGCTACAGAATTCAGGTGTTTAAATATGAACATGAATGGCCTCCAGGCGGAGGTCAAGAGATAGGTAGAGGTGACATTGAGACATATGAATGTTGATGTATGTATACTCCAGGAACATAATTTCCGGTGTGGTAGGGACTTGGTATTGAATGGGTATAAGTTATATACTGGGAGTTCTGAGCATTTAAAGGGTGGGGTGATAGTAGGGGTACATGAGACCAGTGAGACCAGCCCCTTCACTTTGAAGGCATGGGAAGAGGGGGGGGGGTGGCAGGATAGTCAGGGTGGACGGGGAGTGGGGTGACATTCAGGTGTGCTTCATTGGGGTGTATATGCTGGTGAGTAATAACCGGCGGGTGAAAGAGGATTTTGTTAAGAGGAATCTGGTTTATGTTTTGCGTGGTCTTCTCTTAATAACCATAATTGCGGGTGACTGGAATTGTGTGATTAGGGGGAAGGACGTTGAGCCTCTCTCTATCTACCTATTTCGCTGTCTACCTACAATCTTACCCCTCTCTCTATCTATCTATCTATCTCCCTGCCTTACCTTTCTCTCTCTGTCTCCCTGTCTACCTTCAATCTTACCTCTCTCTCCCTGTCTACCTACACTCTTACCCCTCTCTCTATCTACCTATTTCGCTGTCTACCTACAATCTTACCTCTCTCTCTCTCTCTATCTCTATCTATCTCCCTGTCTACCTACACTCTTACCTCTCTCTCCCTGTCTACCTATCTTACCTCTCTCTCTCTGTATAATCTCTATCTATCTATCTCCCTGCCTTACCTTTCTCTCTCTGTCTCCCTGTCTACCTTCAATCTTACCTCTCTCTCCCTGTCTACCTACACTCTTACCCCTCTCTCTATCTACCTATTTCGCTGTCTACCTACAATCTTAACTCTCTCTCTCTCTCTGTATAATCACAGCATCCAGAAGATACCTGTTGCTCCCTGATAGTGGTGCTCAAGTCCGCTGCTCATCAACACCTTACCACATCCAGACGCCCTTTCTCACCACATCCAGACACTCTTTCTCACCACATCCAGACGCCCTTTCTCACCACATCCAGACACTCTTTCTCACCACATCAAGACGCCCTTTCTCACCACATCCAGACGCCCTTTCTCACCACATCCAGACGCCCTTTCTCACCACATCCAGACACTCTTTCTCACCACATCCAGACACTCTTTCTGACCTTCTGTTTACGCTAACCTTTAAGAAAGAGCCCATGAACAATAATACCCTAAGAAGGTCACTTCATTACTTGCTACTGACCTTCGTACTATACTTCCTCCTCTTCTCAGACGTACGGCAGAGTACATATACTTGGCCAGACTACCACTGCCAAGAAGAATTTGACACACACGCACGGCAGAGTACATATACTTGACCAGACTACCACTGCCATGAGGAATTAGACACACAGGCACGGCAGAGTACATATACTTGACCAGACTACCACTGCCATGAAGAATTAGACACACACGCACGGCAGAGTACATATACTTGACCAGACTACCACTGCCATGAGGAATTAGACACACGCACGGCAGAGTACATATACTTGACCAGACTACCACTGCCATGAGGAATTAGACACGCACGGCAGAGTACATATACTTGACCAGACTACCACTGCCATGAGGAATTAGACACACGCACGGCAGAGTACATATACTTGACCAGACTACCACTGTCATGAAGAATTTGACACACGCACAGCCTTAGTCTGCCACACGTCCTTCACCTGACGCCAGTATATAAGCGCCAATCTTCGTGCCTGGGCTTCAGAGTCTTGAAGACTACGGTGATCCAGAACATTCACACTTACTACTGTGCAACCTACATGTACAGAACCATAAATTCCAATATTAACCCTGAACTAAAACGCTTTCTTGATAGTTGTGAAAGGACCCATAGACACATTACCAGACACAAAAATCTGGAACTCCCTACCTGAAAACTGCAGATTCAGCCACCATTTTCAACACTATCATCAAAAAACACCTTATCTCACTAACACCCCACCATCACCTAAACACACGAAAACCACCGATTCACGCGCACACACACATCCTCCTCATCTACACCAACACTGACCCAGTTAGTTTGATATCTTTATTATGCACCCCATACCCATCCTGTGGTCGGTAGTCAAAAGATTACAGAGGTACATAATGTGTCCAGGGACTGGACCTCAAAGTTTGATAGCTGAGCAAGTTACAAGGTAATAAACTCAGATGGTCACAATCATGATAAGTTACAAAGGTGTTTGCAGATTACAGAGGTATATATAGGGTCCAGAGACTGGGCCACAAAGTTTTGATAGCTGAACAAGGTACAATGGTAATGAATTCACTAGTTACAAGGTAATGAATCGTGTAAGAAAATTTACTTACGTCTGTACATGGTTGCAATCATGAACAAATTATAAAGCAATGAGCAATCTATTAGTCTACACCCAGCCACAACTGTAATGAGTTATTGGTGCAAATTTTAATTGTTGGGTCACACACACACATACATATACACACACACACACGTACACACACGTACACACACGTACACACACATACACACACATACATGTATATACATAAAACATATTTACACACACACACACACACACACGTGTCAATGCTTTATTTACAGGGGAGCAAAGTCAGGGTATTTTTCCAGAATGGTCTGTAATATACCACTGTGGATAAAATACTTTGACATATCTTGAACATTTCTGAGTGAGTTGTCTCTGAATTCATTAATTTTATCGCACTGACCCAAAGGACAGTAAACATAAAATCCCGAATATAGCTATTGTCTAATAAATCTGAAACTAGTCTTAAGTTTGCCTGATATACTCCAATATTGGAGCTTTAATCTCACTCCAAAATTTTTTCTTATTTTTAACAAAATTCGTTGATAACATCTCACCCACTCTCTCATTTGCTCTCTTTTTACATTGCTTCACCACTCTCTTAACCTCTCTTTTTCTCTCCATATACTCTTCCCTCCTTGCATCACTTCTACTTTGTAACAACCTCTCATATGCTAACTTTTTCTCCCTTACTACTCTCTTTACATCATCATTCCACCTATCGCTCTTCTTTCCTCCTGCACCCACTTTCCTATAACCACAAACTTCTGCTGAACACTCTAACACTACATTCTTAAACCTACCCCATACATCTTCAATCCCATTGCCTATACTCTCACTAGCACATCTATCCTCCAATAGTTGTTTATATCTTACCCTAACTGCCTCCTCTTTTAGTTTAGAAGCCTTCAACTCTCTTACTTGTTGCTTCTATTTTCCTTGTATCCCATCTACCTTTTACCTCACTGTAGCTACAACAAAAAGTGATCTGATATATCTGTGGCCCCTCTATAAACATGTACATCCTGAAGTCTACTCAACAGTCTTTTATCTACCAATACGTAGTCCAACAAACTACTGTTATTACGCCTTACATCATATCTTGTATACTCATTTATCATTTTTTTCTTAAAATATGTATTGCCTACAACTAAACCCCTTTCTATACAAGTTCAATTAAAGGGCTCCCATTATCATTTACACCGGCACCCCAAACTTAC
>WNWK01021090.1:22500-34635 GCA_009830355.1 Cherax destructor | reverse complement strand
AAAAAAAATGCAAAATAAGGGTTTTCCATCTTTTTTAAAATTTTATTAAAATTATTAACTGATAGGATAGTAAACTTGGATAACCCCAGAAACCAGTGAACTTTTTGATAATATTTTGTGTAAAATAAGTCTTTCTACTGTATCATTTGGCCCAAAAAATGGTCGGGATTAAGGGGTTAGGTTTTATATTATAATACTATTGATGAATTTTTATAACTTTTGACATTCATATTTTGAAACACCCTAATGTATTAATGACAGCTGCTGTGCATAATAGCTACTGTGGTACATAAATACAGTGGAACCCCAGTTTTCATCCAACCCGGGTTCCAGAAGGTCGGCAAATCTAAAAGGGAAAAACCGGAAGAATTTTTCCCTATAAGAAATAATGAAAACCAATTAACCTTTTTTCAACCCCCAAAAATATTAACAAAATACTTTTTTAAAAAAAATAAGTTTTTGAAAACAATAAAAATAAATAAAAAATTAATGAAATGGATAAATGAACATTTAAGACCCTTTTTACCTTTTTGAAGACTCTGTTGGCATGCAGGAAAATTAAAAATCAAAAGGTGTCCTCCAGTCTTAATGCCATACGAAATAATAATCATTTTGACATTAAATGTTTTTATTTTAAGTTAAAAGATATTTTTTAACCCATCTATGATATTTTCTTCAAAATTATATAAAAACACGTTAATAGCATATAAACATGCCATGTTTGTGCTATGGAGGGTTGCCGGGCAGGGGGAAAATTAGTTTTCTCTGGTCCACCCCAAAAAAATGGGGAATCTCTTCCCCGATCCCCCCAAAACGCTTTTGTTTAAATTCTTGGCATGAATTATATTCATTACTTCTCCCTTCGTTTATGATGGCATCTAAAGGTAGTTGTTAGAAACGATTTAACTCAGTGAACATGGTATGTCAATGGTAGTAATATGGCTTTGGGCCACATTAAATATCGGTAGCTATGTAGGTAAGTAGGTGCAGCTGTGTAGCCATAACTACATCTACTGGCTACCTACACCTGACTTCCTACAAATAAATACTACTCACTCTCATCCTACATTATTAAGACTACACATATTTTAAGGTAAATAATGAGTGTACTGTATGTGTATTTTATCTCTCTGGGCTGCTCACCATGCTCACTGAACAGTGACAAGAGGCAGACTGAGTCACATACCTGGGCAGGCGGACGCTTCTGAACGGATGATTTCAGAGCGGAGGTACGAAACCTGGGGTAAAATTTCGCCCAAAAATGTGGTCAAAATCTGAATTGTATGATATCCGCACCTGACAAAATCCGGGTTCGACTGTATGTACATTGTAAATGCAACATCTTAGCAGAAAATTACTTTAATTTTCTATTCATGTTCCTGGATTGCATATACGTATGCAATAAATATTATTGAAATTACGTGTTGTTGATATTTTACAGGTGATATATAACCTGTTTACTTTTATTCTTTCATAGAATCTATTAACCCTTTGGGGTCGACAGGCCTTCTCAGGAAAGTGTTCCTGGGGTCGAAAAATTTTTGGAAAAAAAAAAATTAATTTTTTCTTATGAAATGGTGGAGAATCGTTTTCCGATCATAACGCCACCAAAATTATGAAATTTGATCGAAAACTAACCGAATTATGCTTTCGCGAAGTTATCGGTAGCCATGACACTTACGCATCGGCGATTTCCCACTTTGAGCCCTATTGTCGACAAATTCCAATGTTTCAGTCTCCTAAAACTATAGCTATTTCGATAGAACTCCATTTCTTCTATCGATTGAGTACAAGAAACTGCCTATTTACCAATTTCATCTACCCAAAATAGTGGTCAGAATATGACAATTTTCCAATTTCACACAAATTTCAAACGATGCCAATTTCAAAATAGGGTCCAGAATAAACAATGCAGACATTCCTGGCACTAAAATAACATGTTCTCTGTTCATTAGTCACGTCTCCAGGCCCCTGTTCCATTACTTTTGCTTTTCATTTTGAATTTTTATTCTCACAAAAAATAGAAGATTTACTGTTATGTATACAACTGCATCATTGTAAAAATGGTACAAATAATATCAGAGCACTTGTGCATGAATATAAGACTCGCCAGTTGATGTGTATTGAGGCATGGTGTGATTTGTTTACTCTTGAACATCGTCAAAATCGAACATTTTCGCTACTTTGAGCTCAATTTCAAGGTACTACTTGTCATTGTCATACCAATCAAAATCATCTCTATTTCTGTAATATATCTTCCATTCTATCAAATGAGACCAAGAAAACGAGAATACATCAAATATACCATACGAAAATCGACTGCAAAGTCACTGTTTTAATCGAAAAACGGTCAGAGTTTTTTTCTCTCATTATGCAGTGTGTACTGCAGGATTTTTTATACTGCGCACACTGACCACACAGACCCATTCTTTCATATGTATGCCTACCAGACGTTTTCTGCTTAAATTGAGGCCGGTAGAATTTGGGCGTACTAGTACGGCACCAACCCCTGCTCGTAAAACGTACTAGTACGGCACCGACCCCCAAAGGGTTAAGTCTCGGAGTGATTGTAAAGGATTTAGTAAACCTAAACTTCCCAAGATATTTTGGTAAATGTTTGGTTCATATAATGTTGGTGTAGTACGTATATATGTTTTGTAGCCAGAGCTTGATGATTTGACTTGTTTGGGAAATATAGTTTTGCTGAACAAATGAAACATTTTTTAATTTTTTTTATTAACACATCGGCCATTTCCCACCAAGGCAGGGTGGCCCGAAAAAGAAAAACTTTCACCATCATTCACTCCATCACTGTCTTGCCTGAGGCTCGCTTACACTACAGTTATAAAACTGCAACATTAACACCCCTCCTTCAGAGTGCAGGCACTGTACTTCTCATCTCCAGGACTCAAGTCCTGGCTGCCGGTTTCCCTGAATCCCTTCATAAATATTACCCTGCTCACACTCCAACAGCACGTCAAGTCCTAAAAACCATTTGTCTCCATTCGCTCCTATTTAACATGCTCACGCATCCTTGCTGGAAGTCCAAGCCCCTCGCACACAAAACATCCTTTACCCCCTCCCTCCAACCTTTCCTAGGCCGACCTCTACCTTGCCTTCCCTCCACTACAGATTTATACACTCTCGAAGTCATTCTATTTTGTTCCAGCCTATCTACATGTCCAAACCACCTCAACAACACCTCCTCAGCTCTCTGAAACTATGATAAATATCACAGATTTAATATATTTAATTGATATTAAATAATACTAACTACAGTTAGCATAAGTTGTAGAATTAGACTATACAGTAGACCCCCGGTTTTCGTAATTTATTCGTTCCAGAATGCTGTTCCAGTGCCATTACCAAACTAATTTATTCCCATAAGGAATAATGTAAATTAGACTAGTCCTTTTAGACCCCCAAAAATACACTTACAAAAGCACTTACAAAAATACACTTACATAATTGTTCGAGTTTGGAGCATAACGAACACCGGGGGTCCACTGTATTATGCACAAATTCTAGCAAGGTGAAGATAGGTTACTAAATTAGTTTTAGTGCAAAATCTTAAATATGTTTACCATGTTAATTCTCATTAATATATTTGTCAATTCAGAAGAAAAAGCAATTTATAAAAATTTGGATGTTTGAGCATTCTGGTTAAAAAGCATGACATGCTTATGCTGTATAAGCATGTCATGCTTATAAGCATGTCATGCTTATACATATACCGTGTTACATCTGGGGAATTTACTTCTGGGATTCTCCAACCTATTCTAGGTCCAGTGATGGTCAGATAACCTAGTCTTCACTGTTCATGTTCCATTACAAGTATGACTCTCTTATATTTTTTTTAACATATCAGCCATTTCCCACTGAGGCAGGGTGACCAAAAAAAAAAAAAGAAAAACCCAAATAGTAAAAAAAAAACTTTCATCATCATTCAACACTCACCATTGCTCATACATAATCACTGTCTTTGCTGAGCTGAGGCACTCAGATATGACAGTTTAGATGTCCCACCCAACTGCCAATATCCCAAACCCCTCCTTTAAAGTGCAGGCATTGTACTCCCTGGCTAGAAAAATTGACAGCCATCTTATAAACTGGAGATAAAACTTGGACAACTTTTTTAGTCTGTTCAGAACCATTAAGTCTTACCTAATAGGTTTCCTTCTTTAAAATTTGATAAAATGGGGGTGATATTAAAAGTACTTTATACCTAATTCTGAGTTGTAATTGGATGTTTTTTAGACTTACCTGAAGTGAGTACAACTGAAGCACCATATCTTCCTACAACAACAGAGGGTAAGACTACAGGTAATTGTACCATTATTTGTGTTGAAAGTCTAGCTTTTATTTCTTATCTAATAGCATTACTTCATGGTATATACAGTCAAACTCCAAAATTCATGGGGGTTACAGTCCTAGTCTTCACAAAACATAAATTCTTGAAAAATACAAAATGATGCATGTCTATATATCTGTAAATTAATTTTTGTATTTTACTTGCATGTACATTAATAAAACTGAAAAATAATAGTAAATAATATTGTTAAATAAATAATAATGAGTGTATACTTTACACAGATAACTGTATTTTTGGAATTCCACATATGGAATAAATTCAGTAAATATGGCGGCTGCATAGTGGTATACGGAAATTTTTCCCAGCCTTAGCACACATTCATATTTCATATTACACTGTAGCTTTATTATTGCCCCCACATGCAAAAAAAATATTAGAAATTAAACTTTTATATTGGAATAACACTGCTCTGTGCAAATTCCATGTAAATATCAAATAAGGTATCAGGGTTTGAGATTTGTGTTTGCCTTATTTTTTATCACTTGAACTTAAACTGAGATGACATTGTTTTTACTGGTGTGTGAAGGATTACTAAATTCCTGAGGCCATATGAACCTTATAGCCAAAATCATCGATATTACAAGGTGCGGTGGGAATAGATGTTAGAGCTCACCACTACGATCCATGACCCACAAGGTCATAAGTATGGGCCAGGATGTCTCAGTAGTCCAAATGCTAGTTAGCTGGTACTGAATCTTGCCAGTTGTGAGTTTCTTTGAAATTACCCAGCAACCTGGCCTAGCAACCCATTAGTGCCAAAAGAAATGCATCATATTCACAGAGAGGAGGAGGTAGAAGGCATCTCTAATGCCCACATAATTCTCATAATCTCCAACATGTCTGAATTTTTTTTTTTTATGTACCTGGAGCAGAGGCCATATGTATCCACTAATGGATGATTCCCTGACAAGGCCTTGAATTTGACTATCATTGTGGAGGATGGGTACCAACGATAACGTGGACTGTATGGTTCGCTAATAGTACTTAGCTTATTGATGAATCCATGATGTTGCAGCCGCCACCAACACCTTCTCAGGGGATCCATCTATGGCCTCTATCTCCACAGGGCTGTAAGATAAACATCAAGGGATTATAATATATTGCCCCAAAGGAGCGTATGTCCATATTTCAGTCTTAGATGGACTGAAAGGCGTTTTACTCACTGTTTTGGACTAAAAAGTCCACGCATAACCGCCGTCCCTAGGTAAAAAATTGAATGTTCTTGAATACAAGAACTGCGCAGTTCCCTGTTTGACAAGAACATCCAATTCTTACCTTGCTCGTGTAACTTTGAGCGATGGTGTTGGCTCCACCATATACGGCGGAAATGCTGTCTTGATTGTAGAATGCCGCTGAAGAATCACCGTCTTGTTTCGATGGAGTTCACTTGCGATTGTTTCTACTTTTCTCCTTTTTGTAGTGAGAAGTTGCGCACACTTCTGAATATACTGCAATGTTGATATTATACACTAAACGCGCTGGAACAGAGTTCTTATCTCATTTCCCGACGTTAGTGGAGATTAAATGATATAACGGACGCGAACGAGTAATGTCTTTGTTGATTTACGTCGCCTCGCGCCACAGCCTCGTGCAACCATGTGCTGCCACGAGGTGCCTCGTGGTGCTGTGGTCAGCACAATTCTTGACACACTGTTGACAGTACATCTGGCATTAATTAAATTGTTTATGCAGCCAGACGCGCCTCCTCTGGCCCTTTCCTAAGGGTGGAAAGGGTAAGGGCCCTTACCAAGGGTAGTAAGGGCGCATACCCCCCTCCTTTGGAGAATTTTCTCCACACTGGGGGGCAGCGAGAAATTCACTTAAAGTGAACTACTCATCACTTAACATTAATTTGATTTTCTCACTCGCCATCACTGCTGCTTGTCTTTTCTGAACAGCTTCAGTCTGTGTGGTTTCTGGAGAATCACTAATTTTATTTTTGTTTTCAACACTGTGTAATTCTAACGGCACTAATTTATCTATGTCGCTTATTCACTACACCTTTGCTCAAAACATCAACTGTCCTGATGATTCCATTTGCATCAGGATATATGGTCAAATTTTCCAAGAGGCCATTGAGACCTCGGACCATCATTGTTAATAATCACTATGTCACCAGGTCTTAAGGACTTATAATTTTCTGGAACACCAGCTCCATAGAAGTGTTCTCTCAATGAGGTGAGATAGTCTTCTCGCCAAATTTTCTCCCAGCGTTCAATCACTTTATTAAGGTGTTTGAATTTACGTCTGAGTTGTTCAGGTTCGAAATAGTAGGATCCTCTATGATTTCTTTATCATTCATGGGAGGAACAGGTTCGAGCCTTCTGCCATGTAGTAAATGAGATGGACTTAACACTTCTAAATTGTCCAGATCATCGGTAACATACGTTAAAGGTCTGTTGTTGACTCTATTTTCTATTTCAGTTACGACTGTACGAAATTCTTTTAAGTCGATTCTCTGACGATGAAGAGTCTTCCTTAAACAACGTTTACAATGCCTATCATTCTTTCGTAAAATCCGCCGTGCCATGGGGATTTAGGAGGAATGAATCTCCAACGACAATTTCGTTGATTCAGCATCTGTTGTACTTCAGGCTGCTCAAAAATCTTGTTTATGTAAGCAGCACCAGCAACAAAATTCGTTGCATTGTCTGATATCATCAGCCTGGGACATGCCCTTCTGGCTGCAAACCTTCTAAATAATTTGATAAAGATTTCAGCAGACATATCAGTAGCTACTTCTAGATGTACTGCTCTAGTCGTAGCACAGGTGAACAAACAGATGTACACCTTGATAGGAACTTTGTCAACTGTCTTAGTTAAAATTATTGGTCCAGTGTAATCTACACCTGTCACTTCAAATGGAGTGACATGACATACTCTTTCAGAAGGGTATGGAGGTGGACCTGGATACTGACATACTCGCATATCATAATGACGACAAGTAATACAGTCTCTTATTTGTTTCTTCACACTTTGTCGACCTTGAGGTATCCAGTAGGATTGACGTATATGACAAAGAGTGTCAGCTACACCACCATGTAACACGTTACTGTGGGCATTCTGAATAATCAGTCTTGTTAGCCAATGATTCTTGGGGATCAATACTGGATGTATTGTTTCCTTAGGTAGTGAAGAATTATGAATTCTTCCTCGACATCTCATAATCTTTTCTGAGTCGAGATAAAGTCCTAAAGAATTAATCATATCAGGTTTCTTTGGTGATTTATCCTGAGTTTCCAGAAATCTATACTCTGTAGAGAAAACATCTTTCTGTATTAACTTTATCCAGTATTTATTGGGTTCAAGTAATTCATAATTAGGTTTTATCCCTTTAATGAATTTAAAGACAAGAGCTGTAACTCTTAAGAGTTTACCCAAAGATGAGTATTTAGATCCATCAATGACTATTTCTTTTGTGTCTGTAGTGTTTAAACAGATTATTTCTGCTGTGTTCAAACAGACTGTTTCTTCTGGCATAATGTAAGCTTTTTGCTGTGGCCAGTTATTTTCATTAGAGAGCCAGTTAGGTCCGTGGAGCCATAATTTATTATCCACAAAGTTCTTGAGTGGGACACCACGTGACAACATGTCAGCTGGGTTCTCTTGTGTAGAGACGTGGAGAAAGACATAGTCTCTCTGCATCTCTCTTATTTCTGCTACTCTATTCTGTACATAGACCAACTTACTCTTATTATTTCTTAACCACTGGAGAACTGCTTCATTGTCACTCCAGATCACAGTTTTCAATAGTGAGATGATCAAGTACTTTGTTGAGATAGACAGCTAATTTTGTTCCAATTGTGGTACTGTTCTGACCTTCAAGGGTGCAACCCTGGCCTTTGAAGTAATTAAAGTACTTCCTTCAGCGTTACTCATGTAAGCTACAGCGCCATAACCTCTGGTTGACGCATCACAGAACACATGTAATGTGTACTTGTTTCCCTCTTGACCTATTTGTCTGGGAAATTTAATTTGATGAAGTTGTTTAAACTCCTTGGAATTTCGTCCCATTCTTGACTCATTTCTTGAGGCAAGTTCTCATCCAACCTATTTTGAGCTTCCATGCATCTTGCACAAGCATTTTACCTTTTATGGTAATTGGTGAGACGAGTCCTAGAGGATCAAAACATTGTGAGACCTCTGACAGTAAACTACGTTTAGTGAGTGTACTGCTTGATTTATTGGTTATCCTTTTGAGACTCAAAGTGTCTTCCTGTGTGTTCCAATTAAGTCCAAGCATGTTGTTGCATCAGGAATTTCAGCTTCAGGAAATCTTCTTTGATAAGTTCCCTTAATTGCTTTGAATTAGTATTCCACATTCTTAGAGGCATATTTGCTTCTTTCATCTCCTTGTTAGCTTCTCTGTATAAGGATTTCAAATCCTCCTCTTTTTCACATGTACCTTGAAGATTGTCCACATAGAAACTTTTCTTTAAGATTTCTTTGAAGGGACTTTCAGATTTCTTCAAATGTGTATTAAGAGTAGCTTCTAGAAGAATGGAGAGGATGTTGCACCAAATAATACTGACTTGAAGCGATAAGTTTTCACAGGACTTTGAGGATCATGTGGATTTTCTGGCCACAAGAATCGAGTATAATTTCTATCTATTTCTTGTAGTCCTACTCTTAAGAAAGCTTTGGAAATATCAGCCGTGTAGGCATATAGATTTGTGCGAAATTTCATAAGCACGTCTCCAACTTCTCAGTTAGTGAGGGTCCGGTCATCAGACAGTCATTAAGGCTTGCTACATCTTTATTTGCACGTGCGCTGCAATTGTATACAACACGTAGTGGAGTGGTTTCAGAATTTTCCTGACTCCGTGGTGCGGTAGATAATGAGCATCTTTCTTCAACTTATCTTCGACTATTTCCTCAATGAATTTATTGTCTAACTGTTCTTGTATGATATTATCATAGACAGTCCAGCAGCTCTGGATTCTTCCTGAGCTCATGTATTTGTGCTTTCATTTGTCCGAAAGCCATGCGATAATTGCTAGGTAGATGTGGTGGATTTAATTTCCATGGTAACCTAACCCAATACTGTCCATCTTCATATTTGACAGTGTCCAAATATTGGTTATAAGTCTCAGACTCCTGTGGGCTTGGTTTATTTACATCTATGCCTATCGCATCTAAATCCCACAATTTATCAACTGGTTCATTCATTTCTTCCAGTAATGATAATTTTTGTTGTGGTACATGATCAGCAGTTATTCTTGTAACTAGTACATTTTCTACTGAATCAATTTCAGCTTCTTTCCCGCTTTGAGAGGGAATTGGACCACATATCATATGGCCTCCAGCTGTTTTCAGCAAGTGAACATCATGTTTACTTACTATATTTTCCACAAAACAGTGATAGTAATCACTTCCAATGATTAAATCAATTGGACTAATTGTGTCCGTCTGTACGTCAGGACAGGCTAACTTGACCTTGGCCGCCTTCAGTGCTAAAACTGTATCTCTTATTCCCCGGATCTGCACTGACTTAGGCAAATCATCGACTACCACAGCTTCTACTGTCTTTTTCCTGTTTCCTAGACCAACAGTGAATCTGGCTAGGTCATATTTCTGCTTACCAGAACTTTGGAAAAATCCAGCTATTTCTAACTGTATTTTGGCATGGGGTTGTTTATTCAGTTTTTGCAACACTGTTCGTCTTATGAAAGACCTTTGTGATCCTTGATCAAATAATGTTAGCACATTGGTTTTGTGTAATTTATTGGATAACTCTACTCGAGCTATTGGGAGAGCAGTCGATTTAGACTTATCTCTCACATTTAATGCTGCTGTTTGTTGACTTCCTGACTCTGTAGAAGTCGGTTGTTCAGCATAAGTGCTTGGGCATAATGCTGTATGATGCATTCCCTTGCATTTAAAACACTTCTTCAGTGAGCATTTACCTCCCTTGTGTTCACCTAAACACTTAGTGCACCTTTTCAGCTGTTGAGCACGTTGTTTCCGTTCCTCCATTGTTGTGTATTGAATGCAATACTGTGCCCAATGTGTTCCACCACAAAGTACACATTTTGGAGTACGTTTATGTGTGACAGTCTGTTTACTGTCTGTTGTGTTCACAGCTTGATAAGTGCCTACATGGGATTTCCCATTATGTGGTTTAGTGGTAGTAGGTACACTCTTCTTGTACTGAGTTGAAGGTTTATTATCCACAACAGGATTAGTGGATTTCTCATCTTGTCTCGTTGCTTGCATGCATGAGACTATTGTTTGTAAACCATTGCTAATTTCTTCACAAGTGAAATAGCGTTTTTTGAACATAATATTTAAACGTTCAATGGTTTGTGTTGACAGTTTATCTTGTATAATACCACTGATAAACCAATCACATTGCCTTAGATCATATTTAACTCCTAGAGTTCTGAGACTATTGTCTAGTGTGATTCTAAATGACTGTAAGTCTGAAAGACAATGTTTGGGTGGTTTCAAGCTTGATATTAAGACTGCATGTCTAACCCTGGCTTTGTCAGCATCAAGATAATTATCTGCTAAGACACGTAAGGCTAGAGCATAATTGCCTTTGACCACCGGAAATGATTTAATCAGTTCATAGGGTTCACCTTTCACGAGATATCTGAGATAATTGAACTTAGCTATCTCATCTATGTCAGTACGTGAATTCACTAAAGAATTAAACCCACTAATGAACTCTTCATAATCATTACCTTCAAAAATAGCCATAGCCAATTTTGGAAGAGTTGGTAAGGTAACACCAGATGTGGCAGGTGTGGCAGGTGTGTGGACAGGTGTGGAGACAGGTGTCTGCTGACCACTGGCTGTAGGTCTCTGTGACAAAGTTTTGCGGCAGATAGCCTGTATTCCTGTCCACCTTGCTGTATAATCCTACGGGTTTAGCGCTCCCCCTTGATTATAATAATAATAATAATCCTGTCCACCTTAATTGTTGTCCACTAAAGGTATCCAAGACACTTTTAATTTCTTCCCCTGTCGGGTTGGAATCTAGAAATTCCCTTTCATAATTCTCGTAGCCTGAATTAATGATTTCCAGACGTTTATCAAATAATTGAGATTTAATTTCCAACTGATCATAGTCTATATTTGTGTCTTGGGTTAAACCTATACAGACTGAAATTAATTGCTCCAATTGAGTAATTTTCGTCTGTAACGTGTTGAATTTTGTGGTTAATGACGACATTTTGCTAGTATAATGACTAACAGCACACTTAGAGTGTTTAAAAACTCCAGCTGAGTTTGTTTAGACTGCGTCAGCACACTACTGACCCACTAACCGTGTCTTTCAAGGTCAGTGGCCTTGAGGTGCAGAGTACATATGGACGAAACAACACGAAGGTTTGTTTATGTCCTGAACTGTTGTCTCAGCTAAACTGAGTCTCAGCACTGACGTCACTTCACACATGAAAATATTACTGTATACACATTACACATATATATTCAATGTTTATATACATACATATGTCACTGTTACAATGTTAATCAATATGAAAGTTTAAACTTAATATCACTTCCTATATTATATAAGAGACAAACATAATACACAGTTTCTTCTCTTAATTTGTGTCTATAAACATTATAAACACTGTGTGTATATATAAACTGTTTATACTATACACATTCACAGACCAGCCATGTGCCAGTCAATCTGCTTCTCTGCTGACTTAAGCAGAAATTGAAGTGTTGCTCCCGCGTGGGTGAGTGGGGTAGTGGGGGAGTGGCCCCCCAGAAGTACTGTCCCCCAACCTTGGGTGACCCAACAACCGTTT
>WNWK01021090.1:0-17500 GCA_009830355.1 Cherax destructor | reverse complement strand
GTTGGTATAACTATACTCTCATACATGTATATATATATATATATATATATATATATATATATATACATATACATACATATACATATATACATATACATACATACATACATACATACATTTACTTACCTTTATTGAAGAGTTGCAGGCATCTGGAAGGTAGAGTTGCTGACAGGGGCAGGGTGTTAGTGGTTGGAAGGGGAATCCCCCTCCAAAAGGACTTCAGGTAACAAGTCTCTTTCTGGGGTTACTTCCCTTCTTGGTCTTTTAATGCCACTAGGACCAGCTTGAGAGTCACTAGACCCCTGCCTGGTGAAATAACTGTCCACAGTCCTCTGTTTCTGGCGACTTTTCAACACTTTCCTGAAGTGCAACATGGCTCTGTCACTGAAGTGGCTGCACAGAAGGCTCATTTCAGCTTGCTCAGGGTTGTGTCTTTCAACAAATGTCTGCAACTCATTCCACTTTGTACACATCTCCTTAAGCACTGAAGAAGGCACCTCCTTCTGTCTTTCACCCTCCTCCTTTGAAGCAATAACCTCAGCTGTGGTCTGTTGCTGTTCCAGATGAAGCTCTTGCAGCTCTTCAGTTGTTAGCTCTACCCTGTGCTCCTCCACCAACTCTTCCACATCCTCACCACTCACCTCCAACTCCAGGCTGTTCCCCAATGCCACAATATCTTCCACAACAGGCACAGGGTCGTCAGGGTCAGCCTCAAATCCTTCAAAATCCCTCTGTTTGACACAACCTGGCCACAATGGTCTCCAAGCAGAGTTCAAAGTCCTGGAAGTCACTCCCTCCCAAGCCTTACCTATAAGGCGTATGCAATGCACAATATTGAAGTGATCTTTCCAGAACTCTCTTAGGGTCAATGCAGTGTCTGAGGTCACATCAAAGCACTTCTGAAACACTGCTTTGGTGTACAGTTTCTTGAAGTTGGAAATGACCTGCTGGTCTATGGGCTGGATGAGAGGAGTGGTGTTAGGAGGCAAGAACTTCACTCTGATGAAATTAAACTTGTCAGACAAACACTCTTGCAAGTTGTGAGGGTGAGCAGGAGCATTGTCCAGTACCAGGAGGCACTTAAGTGGCAATTTCTTTTCCAAGAGGTATTTCTTCACACTAGGGCCAAACACTCCAGTCACCCATTCCTTGAAAATCTCCGTAGTGACCCATGCCTTGGTGTTAGCCTTCCAATGCACACACAAATTATTATTGTCAACACTGTGATTCTTGAAGGGTCTGGGATTTTCATAGTGATACACCAGTAAAGGCTTCACTTTGCAATCACCTCTGGCATTGGCACACATCATGAGAGTTAGCCTGTCTTTCATAGGCTTATGTCCTGGCTGTGCCTTTTCTTCCTGAGTAATGAAGGTCCTGTTGGGCATTTTCTTCCAAAACAGGCCTGTTTCATCACAATTAAACACTTGTTGGGGGAGGAATTGTGATCACAAAGGCACCTTTCGCAACAACAGCTTCCTTGATTTTACGTGTATTTCCCTTGGCCACAATGGTAGCGATGGTAGAATAGGCTTTACCATACAGCCTGGCCAGCTCAGTGATACGCACTCCACTTTCATATTTTTCTATTATCTCCTTCTTCAGTTCTACTGTATTTTTGAGCTTCTTTGCCACAGGCTTAGCACTAGGAGCTTTCCTTGGACCCATGGTAGCTTATTTAGCAGTTGCAAGCACTAAAAACAGTGGAATAATGACAATACGTATACTGGTATGAATGCCTGGGTGGAGTGGGTGGTGGTCGCTCTTGCTTGTAAACAATAGCACACTGACGCTCCCTGGAGTGCCCGCACAGCTGGGCGCCACGCGGACGGGACGAATATCGTAAACCGAAGCAAACATCGTTAATGGAGTTACTATTTTGATGTAAAAATGTATCGCTAACCGAATTTATCGCTATCCGACGCCATCGTTAACCGAGGTATGACTGTATATACAGTGGTACCTCGACTTACGATGGTCCCCAAACTCACCCTTTTATGTAAGTTTATTTTTTTAAACGCTTTTGTAAGTGTAATTTTGGGGATCTAAAAGGACTAGTCTATTTTATATCATTCCTTAAGGGGATAAATTCGTTTGGTAATGGCACTTGAACAGTATTCTGGAATGAAAAAATATCGTAAGTCGAGGTACCACTGTATATTGTTTTTAATTATTTTGTATGTGAATATTTTTTTGTGGAACAGATTAATTGTATTTACATTATTTCTTATGGGAAATAAGGGTTCGAATTTCATAAACTTCGTGTTAAGTAATAGCTCCTGGAACGGATTAATTACGATACTCGGGGGTCCACTGTATATGTTGATCGCTGAGATAGCCATCAAATACAGATACATATAGCAGCATGTGTGTAGAGAACCCAGGATAACCCAAGAGTGTACTCTCCTAATTGTACTCACCTAATTGTGGTTGCAGGGGTCGAGACTTAGCTCCTGGCCCTGCCTCTTCACTGACCACTACTAGGTCCTCTCTTTCCCTGCTCCATGAGCTTTATCATACCTCGTCTTAAAGCTATGTATGGTTCCTGCCTCCACTACATCACTTGCTAGACTATTCCACTTCCTGACTACTCTATGGCTGAAGAAATACTTCCTAACATCCCTTTGACTCATGTGAGTCTTACACTAACACTTGCTAGGAGCTAATGCTGCTGGGGATTGCAAGTTAAAACCTATGATAATTTATCACTCAGAGAATCCTAGAGCCCTAAAGAACTATGCAAAAGGTAGCCTCCCTGTTTATTATAAATCCAATTCGAAAGCTTGGATGACTACTGATCTTTTCATAAATTGGTTCAGACTATTTTAAGCCAATGTTAATACTTTAAGGTAAGTAATAAGTGTACTCTGTGTGTATCTTACTTTTTATTGTGTTTTTTAATGCCTAGTGCTATTGTTAACTTAATATAAGTTAGTGTAAGCTTGTTGTCTGGCATTTATATGCATTTAGAAGTGGAAGAAAATGGCGTTCTGCTTTTCGGCGATGTCTGCTTTAAGGCACTAGCCTGGAACCTAACCTGCCGTATAAGTGGGGCCCTACTGTATTATTATTATGGTTGGCGTGTGTTGGTTGACCTCAGCCATGCAGCGATGTGGTAGCTAGCCTCTTGGATAGTGTCTGAGCCAATAGGAGTGTAGGTGTGAGAGGGTAGCTTAACAGCCAATCAGCAATGGGGTTGAATGTTTCTGTGGTAACATAACCAAAAGAATTTATGGTTTCCTCTTCAGTTTGAAGCTATCACATGTGTTTTCCTGCACCAACTCAGGATTATTTACCTTTCATTACTGAATTTGTGTTATTCAGTGGAACCTTGGTTTTCGTACCCCCCAGTTTTTGTAGGTTTCGGTTTTCGATGACTTTTTCCATCAAAATTTTGTCCCAGTTTTCATACATCACCTCAGTTTTCGTGGAGTTGAAAATGGTCCGTACCAAATGCGTCCTTCTGCCCGCCCATGTCACTCGGCCACTCAAGTGCGCGTTCATCCGAAACATTCCATATTCATTGTTTTTTGTGCTTGTTTATTAAGTGCGACTGCTGAATAAGCCACCATGGGGCCAAAGAAAGTTCCGAGTGATAAAGAAGGCGAGAAACACCTTCAACTAGAACAGCAACAGACCGCAGCTGAGGAAATTCCTTCAGAGAGGAGGAAGAGAGAGGGGAGAATGTGCCTTTTTCAGTGATTAAGGACGTGTGCAAAGTGGAGTGAGTTGCAAAGTTTTGTGGAGAAATATCACCCTAACAAAGCTGTTGCAAGCCGTGTCTGCAACATGTTCAATGACAATGCCTTGTCCCATTTTAGGCAAATCTTAAAGAGACGCCAGAAACAGAGCTCTCTGGACAGATTTTTTGTGCGACAGGGGTACAGTGACTCAAGCTGGTCTTAGTGCTAGTAAAAGACAAAGAAGGGAAGTAACCCCGGATAGGGCCTTGATACCTGAAGTCCTTATGGAGGAGGATTCCCCTTCCAAACAATAACCTCTCCTCCTCCCTCTTCCCTCCTTGCCGTCTTCCATACGCCAACAAGAGTCTTCAATAAAGGTAAAAGTGATGTTAAATGTTCATTTATCCATTTCATTAGTCATTTATATTTATTTCTCATTGTTTTCTGTAAGTAAAACTATAGTTATTCTCTATAAAATGTATTTTTTGTTAATATTTTTGGGTGTCTGGAATGGATTACTTGGATTTACATTATTTCTTATGGGAAATATTGCTTCAGTTTTCGTACAATTCAGTTTTCGTCAGACTTTCTGGAACGAATTGATCACGAAAACCGAAGTTCCACTGTATTTACTCCATCTTTTGCATTACCAAGACATCCTGGCCCCTAAAGTTTGTAGTAAACAGGCAATTTCTCTAAAGATCAGTCAAAAAATTGGTGAAAAAAAAAATGGAGTTAGAATTAGTGCTTTGGTGTGATAGTATGGCTTTCCACAATCAACCATCTCTACTATTATCAAACAAATACAAATCATAAAGAATATTTAAGTGGCTGATGAATTTAAGTTAATGAATAAAAGGCAGAGAAATTATAGAGATGGAAAGACTTATAATTGTGGATAACGGAGAAGCAGATGTTGGGAAATGGTGCCTGAAAATTATATCTGAGTGTGCAAGTCCAAGGTATAGTAAAAGTTGCACTTCTGGGGTCTTCGAACAAAGTACCACAAAACCATGTACAGTGTACCCCCGGATTACGATGGCGTCGGATTACGCTAAATTTGGTTAGTGATACATTTTTCCGTAAAAATATTGGCTCAGTTTACGATGATCCGCTCGGAATACGCTATTCGTCTTGGACGTGTACACGTGCCCTGGGACAGCAGTGTGCCATTGTTTACCAGCGAGTGAGCGCCACCGCCGCCACCCACGCATTCATACCATACATTTTGTCATTTTTCCACTGTTTTTAGTGCCTGCAACTGCTAAATAAGCCACCATGGGTCCAAAGAAAGCTCCTAGGGCCAGCCCTGTGGTAAAGAATGTCAGAAATATGGTAGAACTGAAGGAGATCATTGCACAATGGACTGATGTGCAAGGCTTTATGGATGAATATCACCCTAACAAAGCTGTTGCAGGCCGTGCTGGCAACATGTACAATGACAATGTGGTGTCCCATTTCAGGGATGTTTTAAAGAAATGCCAGACACAGAGCTCCCTGGACAGATTTTTGGTTAGAGAGGGGTCCAGTGACTCAACCTGGTGCTAGTGGCATTAAAAGAAAAAGGCCAGTAACCCCAGAAAAGAACTTGGTACCTGCAGTGTTAATGGAAGGGGATTCCCTTTCCAAACACTAGCATACTACTCCTTCCTCCCCCCTCCTTCCTTCTTCCACACATCAACAACTCTTCAATAAAGGTAAGTGTGACGTTAATACACTGTTGTTTGTATTAGTTGTAATTGATATATACATGTACTGTGTAAGTTAATGTGTAAAAAATATTTATTTTAATACTTTTGGGTTTCTGAAACGGATTAATTGAATTTCCCTTATTTCTTATGGGGAAAATAGATTCGGATTAAGTTATTTTCGGTTTAAGTTAAGCCCTCTGGAATGGATTAATAGCATAATCCGGGAGTCCACTGTACTGTATTTGGGGGTTTGAGTTAAAGATTGTTTTGAGGTATACATCAGGGGGATTAATATTGTAACTTAAGGGACCCTTGTAATTAAATCCCAGCTTTGTAGACATTAATTTTTTTAAAGTTCTCTTTGTGGGTTTGGTACATTTTTTTTAATACAATAACAGCACATCATTCTCTCTCTGTTAATAATCATTTAGTTTTTTTATATTAGAGAGATGCTGTAAGAATGAGTAGTTACTATTTTTTTCTGTATACACAAGCTTTTTTCTTATGTTTGGTATTGTGTGAACAGCATTTCTTGTAATATACAGTATAGTCCTCATTTGGGATTTTTGTGTATAATTTCCAAATATGGTTGCAGGTCTTGTCAAGCTTGTCACACCCATATATCACACAGTTCCGGGCTTCTTGTGAAGAAAATGGCCGTTTAAGGATAGCAATGGATTACTGTGGTGGTGGAGACCTTCACACACTAATTACAAGTAGAAAAGGTGTTCTTTTTCCTGAGGAGCGAGTTCTTGATTGGTTTGTTCAACTTTGCCTAGCCATAAAATATATCCATGATCGGAAAATACTCCATCGTGATATCAAATCTCAAAATATCTTTCTGACAGATGATGGTAAGATTCGGCTGGGAGACTTTGGCATTGCTAAAGTTCTTAATAGTACTTCAGATCTGGCAAGGACTTGCATTGGTACACCATATTATTTGTCACCAGAAATGTGTGAAAATAAGCCATATAACAACAAAAGTGATATTTGGGCTTTGGGTTGTGTTTTGTATGAGATGATGACGCTTAAACATGCATTTGAAGCTAACAATATGAAGACACTCGTTCTCAAAATAATAAAAGGTATATACCAGCCTGTTCCTACCCGGTACAGTCGGGATCTTCGTTTGCTGCTTGGGCAAATATTTCAAAGGGAGCCACAAGTTAGACCATCTATTTCTGTTATTCTCCGCAGAACATTCATTTTAAAAAAAGTACCTCGCTTCATTTCTGGATGTGAAGAAGAAGAATTAAAGGCCTCTTTGATGAAACGTAGGTGTGTTTTACCAGCTTCAGCACGCAAAATCCCAGTGATGAAGCGTCCACATGACATAACAGATCCTTCTGCTAAATATGGAGTCAGTCAGTCCTTCAATAAAAAGAGTACTTACAGGTCTCCCACAAAATCTTCCTCAAAATTTTCTAGACAAGCCATTTCTGGAACAAAGAAGGCAATTGGTGTGGCCCAAACTAAAATGACAGGGCTTAATCAAGAGCATCGGAAAAGATACCAAAGTGAGAATAGTCTTTTGATGAAAAATGCAGAAAAAGCTGAACTAGCAGAAAATACTGAAAAGAGATCCCAAGGTAGATCTAAATCAGTCCCCCATGCGTTCAAACAAAGTAACTCAAAACATCAGAGCCAGAATGCAAAAAAGAAGGCACTATCACCAGTGAAATTAAAGTTGATGCTGGATAGTGCTGGATTTAAGAAAAATGATGACTTAAACAGAAAGAGAAGTAATACTGATCAAAACTCAAGTAAATCAAAGGATCATGAAGAATCTAATAAGTCACCTGGGGCTGAAGGTTGGCTTGTGGATGAATTTTTATCCAAGAAATTGCAAGCTGCATACAATGACCGAAAATTTGTAGAAGCCTTGATACCCACTGATTCTTCAGAGAGCGAATTTGTCTCACTTGAGAGTGGTACTCCTACAAGATTTTTCTCTACCACTAAATATGACATGTGCTGGGTGAGTAAGGATATTCATATTTGCCGATCCTCAAAATTAAGTGGGAGAGAAGAAAATAAGACTGTTTCTCATGCATATAATGCAGATCACATTCAAATGGATCAAACACACAATAGTTCTGATGAGCAACTGCAAGAGACAAATAGAAAGGATGTGAAAGAGCTAGCAAATAAAACCCTCAAGCAACATTGTAGCAATTGTAGTGACGAGGATGACACTGAAGACTTCCCAGCTTTATCAGCTGATAAAGTGAGAGTATTAATGCACGAGAAAATGAGGAAATTGTTGCAAGAACGTACAGAGAAGATGAACCAGATGGTGTCAGAGAGACGCCAATGGGCATATCATAAAGAAAAGCTTGAGTCAGCAATTGAGAAGCATAAAGAAGACATTTTACTTTTAGAAAGTCTGAATAAACATAGTGCAAACTATGAAATAGAAATAAAAGAAGGCTTTCAGCCTTATAAAAGTCCCAATAGTTACTGGTTTCCATGTGAGAGTAAAGTTGAGCTAAATAATAAGGTGTACAAGGAAGGTGAAGAAACACTTCATAGCACAGTTGCAAATGAGCCTTCAGTGAATGTTCAGATGGATAACAAAGAAGTTAGGCAGCCTGATGAAGAATTTTGTGGTGATGGGTCGACAAAACCAAAGCATCAGGTAAGGAAATGCTTACTTCCAAAAGAAGAAACAATGTTAAATGAGATACTAACTAATACAGATAAAGAAAATTTGATTGAAAATGTATCTGGAAAGCTTGCACCAAATGAAAATCATAAACCATCTCTAATTGCCATAGAAAATAGCCCCTCTATTAGTAATGAAGATGAAAAGGCTTTTGCAAGGAGAAGTATTTCTTCCCAAATAAAAATTTGCAAAAATAAAACCAACAGTGATGATATTCAGATATATGAAATTACAAATGAAGGATCTACCACAAATATTCAGTCTTCATCAAATGTCACTTTAGTAAATGAAGGAATCACTGAAAAATCTGGCTCCTCTCAGAGCTTACCAAGTTTACGCTCTGTAACTCCAAACAAACGTCCACACTGGGGAAACATCAATATATCTGGCCTTGAAAACTCTCCATTAGAATCTTCTGGGTCAAAAATGGACTTAACTTCCTCATCAGACTTAGTAGTTGTGTTTAAGGAAGTAGGTGAACGTAAGCAGTGGACAAAGAATTGTGAGGATATTATAAGTGTACTGTCTGAAGCCCAGATCATAGAAAGTCCAATGATTCAAAAACATATTAAGAGACAAGAATGTAAAATTGATACCATGGAAATATTAGATACAGAAGCACACATCTCCAACAGTAAATATTTAGATATCTCAAATAAATCTACAGTAATGAATTCAACATTCACTGTTTCTTTACAGGAATGTGATAGTGACTGTAAAAATTTACCAAGTAATTTTACCTCTGATTCCTCTCCCAATGCTCAAACTTTAAGCTGTGAGACTCCTTCACTTGGGTGTAGTCATTTAATATATCTTCCATCTGCAATAAATAGAACATTTGAAATTCATAATGAAGGGACCAACAATGATGATAATATTCTAAGTAGGACTAAGGAAGAAATCTGTAAAACAGATGTTGGAGTGACAGTAGGTAATTCAGTGCAAGCTAGTGATAATAGTTGCCATGAAAATACGAAATTGGATAAAACAACTTGTAACGTTAGATACGATGGAAGTTCAAATAGCAATGATTTTAAAGTTAAAAATAAAGAGGAAGAAGCTAGAAATGGAAGCTCAGTATGTGTAACAGACGATAAAGTGAAAGCTCAGGAGGAAATAGAAACAGTTTGTAATAATGGGAAATCTTTGAATGAAACATATACCATTAATGAAAGCATTTCTGATGTAACTTTTACAGTTTCAAGCGGGCAAAATAATAATGCATTGAAAAAGACAAAAGGTGGATTACTTGGCATGTTACGTATGCACATGTCACCACGACCAAAGCGGAAACTGATCATTACAAACAGTGTTTCTGAATCTGCAGAAGAAAAGCTAAGAAAGAAAATAACTTCAGAATTATGCTCATCCAAAGATGGGAATATACCAGTTGTGAAAAAGAAAATGATTAAGTCTGGACTTGCGGGAATTTTGCAAAAATTATCTTCCCGACAGGACATTAATTCAGAAACTGCCGACACTCTGGAAAAAGGTAGCATTGAAACCACTGAAATTTGTGACACATCTAACAGTGATAATGATTCATCAGGAGAAAGTTGTGCACTTGTGCAGCATAATAAAGATTTTAGAAGCAAAGAACATACAAATTCTAAAACTGCTGACACAGTTGTAGAAAATAATGGAATGAGTAAAAATGAGGGCAAGGGTTATTTATTGCTTGAAAATCCTGGAGTTGAAAAGAGAGCCAACTCTCCAAAAAGTGAACCTACTATGATAGACTGCAGGTTTACAAGAACTTCTAGTCAGATCATGGATACTGAACAAAACTTGAGCACTGAAAACTGTGAACATTGTAGAGGAAAAGAAATATCAGTGAATACTGAAATTAATGAATCGTCTGTTGTAGTAGAGAGAGATTTTGATAAACAGAAATCCGAGTTCATGCAAACAAAAGCTCAGGAAACTGAGGAATGTACATACATCAGACACAGTGATAAAAATATGGGTCTTAATACTGTAGAAGATTTAGTTAGTAAAAGTGACTTGTCATCTGCCACTAATGTTGATAGTGCATCAAGTGATAGTGGCATAGATACACAAACAACTGAGTTTACATGCCAGTCATCCACTAATACAGTGAGTGATACACAGAGCGTGAGTAATTCTACTTCAGGAAACAAAATTGCTCCATATCAAACCCAGTTCAATGAAATGCATAATTTTTCAGATTATGCTGTGTCAAGTGTAACAGAAGGAATTAATTCTGTAGCTATGAAAGATAATGAGCATCTTATACCATTAGAGGAAAATAATACATTATCATACGTGAAAGACAGTAAAATATCAGTGGTTACTGAAGATCATTCTATGAAAATTGAAAAAGATTCTGTTGATGTTGGTGAAGACTTAGCTCACACAATTTTACTAGAGGTAATAGAAAGGGCAGGGAGACAAGCGTCGATTAACGATACAATGGAAAGATATCGGGACATCAGTCCAATAACACCTAGGAATATTCACATTAATATGAACTCTTCTGGTGAGGTTAAAAGTCAAGATTTGCAGCACCAGTGTGGAAGTGATGAATTGCCAAGCTTAAATCAGGTATGTTTATCAGGACCAGGATCTTCACAAAGTGAAAAATGTGAGACCAGTAAAGAGGATGCAGAGAAGCTGAATAATATCTCCGAAGATTGTGTATCTAGAAATAATCAGAAGATAGTTTCAGAAGTTAAGACTGATGCAACAGAGAACCATACTAATAATTCTTGTTCTGATAAGGTACCTTATCAAATAAATAAACATTCTAAAGTGACGAATAGCATAGTCAGGCCAAGACCTACTCTGCTGTGTATTGGTTCCAACAATAATGAGCTCATTACTGATTTAAACCTTTCACTCAACTTAAAATCATTGCAGAATGAAGGAATACTTTTAAATAGTAACAAAGATGTATTAAAATTAACCAGAGAGCAAAATTATATACTCAGTCAAGGATCTGCTTTATCAGTACCACAAAATAATATGCAGTATGAATGTTCAAAGAATGAGGTTCATTTACAAGGCAAAGGTATCACAGAAGAAAGTGAAACAAAATCTGGAGCTAGAGACAAAGATTATATATCTACAGATAATTCTAATGAGGAGGATAATAGTACAGCATCAGATGAAGAGAGCGAGGATTTTGCAAATTTGCGGCAATCAATGGAGCTGCTGCTTAACTCAAGGGAACAACTGAGTGTGTGTGACACTAAATCTCTCATTTCAACATGTACATCATCTGAAGTCTGGCACTTAGGTAAGTAAGCTTTGGTACTTTTGGAATACAACTCTCAGATAATGGAAACTAAAATTCTTATACTACACAGTATCTTGTGCATTGAATTTCTTAGTTTTATATTGTTGATTTCAGATGGTGATGGAGCTGTGGTATCAGGTGGTGGTGGCGGTGTGTATGGATGGATTGAAGAACAGAGGGCTAAGCTTGAGGATATCCTTGGTCTAGAGCTCTTCATGAGAGGTTAGAGGTTAACATCCTCAGATTTTTCATATTAAGTGTAACTTTGTTAACCTTCGCTTCCCTCTAGGGAGGCTCCTTAGTGCCAGTGAGGGGGCTTCTGATCCAAGGAATTGGACCTACCCTTCCCTACCCTTCTTTGGATAAAAATGATTGCCTCTTATTTCCCCAGCCACTGTATGATCCCTATCCCTTTGATGTTAGTAAGGGGCTCTGCATCCAAGAAAGTGAACCAATCCTTCCCTCTCTCAGATCGAACCTGATTTCTTCCCATTCCTAATGTGCTGTAAGATCCCAACAGGTTTAGTGCATTCTCCTGATTATAATTCTGTATAAACAATGTGAGTTCCACTTTCCAAAATGAATATACTGTAATATGATTAACCCTTGCTAAGATCATTCTTTAGAAGAGGTAAATATAATTTGAGGGAGGCTCATAATTGTATGTAAATTGTATTTTTCTCACAACTGAATCTTGAAAATGCTTTAAGAGGGATGCTTTGATGCTGGTGAAGGGCTTTATCCAAGGCATTGGAGCTGCCTGACCCTTGGATCATACTGATTACTTCCCATTTCTCAGACTGTATGACCCCCTACAGTTTTAGGGCTTTTTCATTGACTATCATAACAATAATAATGAATCATGAAAATCAATATTGTACATGATATGTTGACTACATGATATTAAGTGATATGATCATCACTTGCAGCCTATCACCACCTGGGAGAAGCTCAAGAGCGAGAAGGATGTGTGGTTGGAGAAGCCATTACTCAAGTAGAAGACATGCTGGGGCGAGACTACAGTCATATGGCTTATGACATCCTTCAGCTGGTGATTTCAGAGGCTGTGTATCATAACTAGAGGTGTTCAAAGGGTAATCTTGTCTAGAATATTTCTCTTAAAGTATCACAAGATAAGTAAATTAGAGGATATGATTACCTTGAAGTATATTTGTTTTAGATGAAGAAAGAGAATAGATGTCTCCATGAAAGCAAACAGACATGAATACAGAGAATGATAGTGATAGTTTACAAGATATCAACTTAATTCCATTGAGTTTTCTCACAAATCATTGGTGAAAAGTTGCATTGTCTTTTCAGTGATATAAGTGATAAAGAAAAAGTTGTTTCAATTGTAATTCCACAAGGAACTATTTTATTAATTTTTTGTAATACAGCAAAAAAAGACCATTAGGATTTTAATCTAGTCTGATTTACACTATTAATTTATGTACTATGCATAATAGGAAAATAATGGCTCAAGAACTTTCATAAGTTTGCATAAAATTTTCTCTTGTAATTTGATGTATCTTTTAATTTGTTTTAATTTGAACGCCTTAAGTGATAGAAGTATGTTTTTTAGTTGGAATATACCATTTGTTGCCAGTAGTCATAGCAGGTGTATTCTGTCGCACAATCTTAAACTATGGAAGAATGAATTCTTCTTTAAATCAGCTTTGTCAGTGAGAAAAAACTATTTTTACTAAGTTTTAGCATGTTAAACTTTATGAAAATAGTGCATGTGTTTTAATGTAGGAATGACACTTGCATGAACAGCAGTACCAGTTATGTTAATGAGTGTGACACAATTTCAGCCAAGTGGATCAAAGGGTTAGAATACACTATCTTCGTCCTGAGGCTTGGTAACACATTTTCAGTCAAGTGGATCAGACAGTTAGGACAAAGTATTGTGTTCCCTAGACATGGTAACAGTGTATCAAGTGTGGTGTTCAAGAGGCTCAGTAACAATTTTAGTCCAGTGGATCAAACAGGACACAGTATCATGTTACTGATGATTAGCTAATAAATATTTAAATTATAGCTTCATAACATAATATAAAAATTGAGATTTATTATAATATTTTCATATTATTATTAATTGTAACTTTAGATGTGTCTTCCTTTATAAAAATATAGAAATATATGGAACAGCTTTAGTAGTTATATATAAACTGAAATATAATAGATGAAATGCCTGTGATATTTTAGCATTTGAATTATTTAGTATATTTTTGTCAAAGTTCTTTCATAATGCTCAACTTCACTATCACTCTTCAATGATTGAAGTTTTCCCTGAGTGTAGACCTCTGAAACCTCTGCCTTTACAAACTGCAAATGCTCTAGAGCTGGTTGACCTTTGCACCAACCTCTTAACATGCAGAATACCTCAACAGATAATATTTTATGAGTGCGTGGAATCTTAAATATTTGAAGGGAACAAGTTGTAGATTTTTTTTGTGAAGACTTTTCAAGTTGCCATCGTATTTTGATTACAATAAATTGCTCATATAGTGTACAGTATATAGATAAGCATAATAGGAGTAACTAACAACTTAGCTGATTGGTACTTCATTATTTACAACAATAAATGTTGCATCATTATGTATTTACAGTCCTCTCCATTGACAACTCATGACAAAGTTCAAACCCATGGCTAGGCATGGTTAACACAGTATTATTCATCATTAAAATTCTTATATTTTCTAAATCTCAATCTCAGGAAATGCTACCTTACCAAAAGTTGGAAACAGTGTAAGAAGTAATGAGTTTTTTTTTAACTAGCTTTTCAGTGTTCATGCAAAATTATGTTTAACATAATTTAAAGGGGATTTTCTTGATAGCATTAAGTTTATTTTTTATCATATGGGCAGTGCCATTTTCTTTTTCTTATTACACTATGAATGAATCTTCTGAAAATCTGTAATTGAATATTAGGTTATTTATCTAAACAAATATCTAGTCATAATAAGCAAAAAAAATTGTATGTGTGTAAAGATGTATATTTTTAGTTGAACAAACATTCACTGTAAGTAGATAAGTAAATACTATTGCATCTGATTTTATACAATTAATGATTGATTATACAAACATACAGTATATATTTTGTCTTCAAAATTTTTTCTGACTTGTTTTAAAATATTCATTTAACATTGCCTGAGTTTTGTGCAAGTGAGTACAGAATATATGAATCATTGCAAGTATTAAGGGCAAACCCAGCATCTGAACATTGGTAAAAAAAAAATAAATCTTAAAACTGTTTATACATGTATTTAAAATAATGAAAATAAAATATATTAAAAAATCCATTGTTTTAAGCTCGTACTCACTATTACAGATCAGTACTTAGTGTTTTAAGGCATTTTTTAACAATGTTCAAAATCAGTTTTTCCTTAAAGTACTGTCTGCAGTGCCTCGTATAATTCTCAGAGACATATAAAAATTTTTAATTTTTTTTAACACGTCGGCTGTTTCCCACCAAGACAGGGTGACCCAAAAAGAAAGAAAAAACTTATATCATTCAACACTTTCACCATCACTCATGCATAATCACTGTCTTTGCAGAGGTGCTCAGATACGACAGCTTAGACGTCCCTCCAAACTGCCAATATCCTAAACCCCTCCTTTAAAGTACAGGCATTGTACTTCCCATTTCCAGGACTCAAGTCCGGCTAACTGGTTTCCCTGAATCCCTTCACAAAATATTACTCTGTTCACACTCCAACAGCTCGTCGGCTCCCAAAAACCATTTGTCTCCATTCACTCCCATCTAACACGCTCATGCACGCTTGCTGGAAGTCCAAGCCCCTCGCCTACAAAACGACAGTTACCCCCTCCCTCCAACCTTTTTGGGACAACCCCTAACTCGCCTTCCTTCCCCTACAGATTTATACACTCTCCAAGTCATTCTACTTTGTTCCATTCTCTCTAAATGACCAAACCACCTCAACAGCCCCTCTTCAGCCCTCTGACTAATACTTTTAGTAACTCCACATCTCCTAATTTTAACACTTTCAGGGATTTGATGTACGTCTTACGCACCAGGGTGTTTGACGTACTAGTACGCATAAATTCTTGCGCCCCCAAATCAAGCGGGAAAAGGCTGGTAGGCCTAGATGTGAGAGAATGGGTCTGTGCGGTCAGTGTGCGCAGTATAAAAAAAATCCTGCAGCACACAGTGCATAATGAGGAAAAAAAACTGACCGTGTTTTTGGTTTAAAACAGCGACTTTGCAGTCTATTTTCGTATGGTATTTATGGTTGTATTCTCGTTTTCTTGGTCTCATTTGATAGAACGGAAGATATATTACAGAAATAGAGATAATTTTGATTGGTTTCATGATGACAAGTACCTTGAAATTGAGCGCAAAGTAGCGAAAATGTTCGATTTTTGCCGATGTTCAAGAGTAAACAAATCACGCCATGTGTCCAATACACTTGAACTGACTAGTCTAATATTCTTGCACAAGTGCGCTGATATTATTTATACCATTTTTACAATGATGCAGTAGTATACATAACAGAAAATCTTCTATTTTTTGTGAGGGGCCTGGAGACGTGACTAATGAACAGATAAAATGTTATTTTAGTGCCAGGAATGTCTGTCTTGTTTATTCTGGACCCTATTTTGAAATTGGCATCTTTTGAAATTTGTGTGAAATTGGCCAAATTGCCAATTTCTGACCACTTTATTAGGTAGTTGAAATCGGTAAATTGGCAGTTTCTTGTACTCAATCGATAGAACAAATGGAATTCTAGAAAAACAGCTATAATTTTAGTAGACTGAGACATTGGAATTGGCCAAAAATAGGGCTCAAAGTGGGCAAAATCGCTGATGCGTAAATATCGTCGATACTGCTAACTTTGTGAGAGCATAATTCCGTTAGTTTTTCACCAAATTTCATACTTTCATACTTTTCATTTCATAAGAAAAAATAATTTTTTTTTTCCGAAAATGTTTCAACTCTGAAAACGAGTTAAGGATTGGGGGTCTCGACCCTGAAAGGGTTAAATGTATTGTTTTAATTATTCTGATATCCTTTGCAAATAATTTAAGTATGTGTAACATTTCAAATTACATAGCTAGAATACCGTAAATTTATATTGTATTTAGATTTATCACACTGAATCAATGCTTTTCTAGTCCAGCAACTTCAAGGTAAAAATTTTAATTTTACTTAAAATTGTGTTAGTTTATCTGCTCATTAATTATCTTTGGTATGTTTACAGTGATATCCAGGGTGTGATGTTGCCACCCTCAGACAATATGGTAAATTCAAGATTACCACCACAGAACTGAAATTAAACAAAAAACACGTAGTACAGTAAATATTTAATGTTATTATTACTTCCTTGAAATCTACATTCCTGTAGTATGGAGATTATGCAGCTAATACTGTTAATGGAAAACAAGGGTGGGGTGCAATTTTTTATTTAAAGCTAAGCCTCCATTTTTTCAATTTAAATAAGATTCCAAATTACCTCAGAATCTGGCAGCCCACACTGTTCATAGTGTTCAGCCTTCTGATCACAGTGGATGTCTATGGTTCTTGTTTCCTCAGACCGAATGTAATTACCCCCCAATCCCCCCTCCCCTTTCCCATCCTCCCTTTTTCCTTTCCTCCTCCTTCTCATCCCTCCCTTATTCCCTTCCCATATTTTTTTTTTTTTTACCCTGGGAGCATCTTTCCACAGGCATTCTAGTTCCTAGGTAGGGGGAAGGGTACCGTGGTCCATCCCATTCCGTTGAGGTTCTTGGCGGTGGTGTAGTTTGTCGTGGAATCTGGATCGCCTGAGGATGTCCCGATCCTTCTCCAGTCTCCCGGGGGGTGACTTTGGGTATCTTTCGGGCGACGGGTGTATCTCTGGAGGCCACCTTTCGATTTCTGGGGGGTGGTGGTCGAGGGAGGTATGCTTTGTGGCGGGTATCCGGCCGCCCTCTTTTGTCTGCCGAGGTGGCTCGGTGGATGTGAGGTTGCTATCCCGGATTGCTGGTTTACTGGCGTGAAGGGTAGGGTATGGCACGGGTTCCATGCAGCATCTGCACTACTTGCGATGTTGGGGTCCTCCTGGGCGTGGAGGGGGATTTACGTCCTTTTCATTCCTCCTAGGAGCTATTCCTCCACGTTCCCCCCTTTTTTTATTCTTTTTTTTATTTTTATTTTCTTTCTTTTTTTTTTCTTAAAAACAAAAGAAAGAAGTAA
>WNWK01021089.1:0-34637 GCA_009830355.1 Cherax destructor | reverse complement strand
GAAATGTTCAAGATATGTCATAGTATTTTATCCACAGTGGTATATTACAGACCATTCTGGAAAAATACCCTGACTTTGCTCCCTGTAAATAAAGCATTGACACGTGTGTGTGTATGTACAGTGTTTTGTGTATGTGTGTATGTATATACATGTATGTGTGTTATGTGTGTGTGTGTATATATGTATGTGTATATGTATATGTGTGTGTGTGTGACCCAACAATTAAAATTTGCACCAATAACTCATTACAGTTGTGGCTGGGTGTAGACTAATAGATTGCTCATTGCTTTATAATTTGTTCATGAGTGCAACCAGACGTAAGTAAATTTACTTACATGATTCATTACCTTGTAACTAGTGAAATAATTACCATTGTACCTTGTTCAGCTATCAAAACTTTGGGGCCCAGTTTCTGGACCCTATATATACCTCTGTAATCTGCAAATACCTTTGTAACTTGCCATGATTGTGACCATCTGAGTTCATTACCTTTGTAACTTGCTCAGCTATCAAACTTTGAGGTCCATTCTCTGGACCCATTATGTACCTCTGTAATTTTTTTGACTACCGCCCACATGATAGGTATGGGGTGTATAAAAAATATCAAACTAAACTAAACCTTATATTCGTGGACTGCTTACAGAGTCAAATGCTATGTTTGCGGCTTTCACAGAGACCCACATAAGAGATCACTTGGACAATGAAATATGGATCCCGGGCTACAACCTATACAGGTGTGACAGAGTGAACAGGCAAAAAGGGGGGGTTGGCCTGTATATCACAGAGACACTTATATGTTCAGAACTACTAAATACCTCAAATGATGTAGTTGAAGTATTAGCAATAAATGTAGAGAATCAAAACCTGGTCATCGTGGTTGTCTACAAGCCTCCGGATCAACGTCCCAACAATTCCAGGAACAGCTTCTGAAAATTGACCACTGTCTGGAAAATCTTCCAGCTCCTGCCCCCAACATCTTGCTACTGGGGATTTCAACCTCAGGCACCTAAAATGGAGGAACATTGCAAACAATGTGGTAGCAGAGATAACACCAGGAGGCAGCTCTGATGAAAATTCACACATGCATGAACTTTTAAATCTCTGCACCAAGTTCACCTTAAACCAGTAAAGAGTAGAGCCCACAAGATTAGAGAATACGCTGGACCTCATCTTCACCAACAATGATGATCTGATACGAAATGTCATCATATCAAAAACAATATACTCAGATCACAACATAATAGAGGTCCAGACATGCATGCGGGAGCCACAGATCAACAAAATGTGATCAGCTGCGATGGAGCTTTCTCCAAATTCAACTTCAATAACAAAAAATTTAGGTGGGAACAAGTAAACCAAGTCCTAAATTATATAAGCTGGGAAGATTGCCTAAGCATCACGGACCCCAACCTATGTCTAGAACAAATTAACTCTGTGGTACTTGAGGTTTGCTCAAGGCATATTCCCTTAAGGAAAAGGAGAAGATGCAAACTAGAAAGAGGGAGGCGCTCCCTATACAGGCGAAGGCAAAGAATAACGGAGCGGCTACAGGAGGCCAATATCTCTGAAGTACATAGGGAGACATTAGTCAGAGAAATAGCAAACATCGAATTAAAACTAAAGGAATCTTACAGGAATCAAGAGACATGGGAAGAACTAAAAGCCATAAATGAAATTGAAAGAAACCCTAAATATTTCTTTTCCTATGCAAAATCAAAGTCGAGAACAACAACCAGTATTGGGCCCCTACTTAAAGGGATGGGTCCTGCACAGATGACAGCAAGGAAATGAGTGAGTTACTTAAGTCCCAATATGACTCAGTTTTTAGCGAGCCACTAACCAGACTGAAAATCGAAAACCTAAATGATTTTTTATGAGAGTGCTACAGAACTTGACAGACGCATGGCTTTCTGACATCACCACAACGCCAAATGACTTCGAAAAGGCAATAAATGACATGCCCATGCACTCCGCTCCAGGCCCAGACTCATGGAACTCCGTGTTCATCAAGAACTGCAAGAAGCCCCTATCATATGCTTTTAACATCCTATGGAGAGGGAGCATGGACACTGGGATCGTCCCGCAGCTACTAAAAACAACAGACATAGTCCCACTCCACAAAGGGGCAGTAAATCAATAGCAAAGAACTACAGACCAATTGCGCTAACGTCCCATATCATAAAAATCTTTGAAAGGGTTCTAAGAAGCAAGATCACCACCCATCTTGATACCCATCAATTGCACAACACAGGACAGCATGGGTTTAGAGCAGTCTGCTCCTCTCTGTCCCAACTCCTGGACCACTACGACAAGGTTCTGGATGCTCTAGAAGATAAACAGAATGCAGATGTTAATACACAGATTTGCAAACCCTTTGACAAGTGTGACCATGGTGTAATAGCACACAAAATGCGTGATAAAGGATAACAGAAAAGTTGGTAGGTGGATCTATAATTTCCAAACATGCAGAACACAAACAGTAGTAGTCAACAGAGTAAAGTCTGAGGCAGCTACTGTGAAAAGCTCTGTTCCACAAGGCAAAGTACTAGCTCCCATCCTATTCCTCATCCTCATATCAGACATTGACAGGGATATAAGCCACAGTGCTGTGTCTTCCTTTGCAGATGACACCGAATCTGTATGACAGTGTCCACCGTTGAAGACACTGCAAGACTCCAAGCAGACATCAACCAAATCTTTAAATGGGCTGCAGAAAACAATATGAAGTTCAATGATGAGAAATTTCACAATTACCCACCTAGCTGTATGACCCTGTGGTTTAGCGCTTCTTTTGATTATAATAATTACCCACCTCAAGCTAATAATAACAAAAAGCCGCAGTAAGAATTATCACGCAATCCAACACTAGGCAACACCCCCACTCTTCAAAGACCTAAACTTACTCACTGTTCAGAACATCCAACTTACTACTCTGCAATCTACATTTATAGAACTATAAATTCCAACATTAATCCTGAACTAAAACACTTTTTGATAGTTGTAACAGGACCCATAGACATAATACCAGACACAAACATCTCTTTGACATTCCCTGTGTCCGGCTAAATCTATACAAAAATTCAATGTACATAAAAGGGCCTAAAATCTGGAACTCCCTACCTGAATACTCTAGAACTGCAGACAACCTCCATTTTCAAAAGCACCGTTAAAAAAATCTTATCTCACTTATGCCCCACTGGTACCTAACCACATGAAAACTACTTTATCTTGCACATATCCCCAGCAAAATACACTTATTGATATATGTGACTCCCTTAATTTGCACATGACTGTAAAAAAATTCTAATACAACTATTGCTTCATAATTCCTAAGCTAGTCATAAGATGGCCTAAGACACTCCAATATAGAGACTGTATCATGGCACCATTTCCATTAATATATAAACTAATTGTTAAGTAATAAGTATTTCATAAAATGTACAAATACCATAAAATATGTAAACCCCACTTTCTAATATCAGAAATAATTTTAATTTTAATTTGAATGCCATATGGATAAATGCTACGAGAATGGCATACAATTCAGCTGTAAAATACTACCTGAGGGTAATAAATGCCCTCGCATGATGCTGTCTGGAAACACTGTTGCAAATCCGACGCCATCAGAAAACTTGAAACCATGGGTGTACACTGTGATGGAATGAGAAGATCTGAAGAGGTTAAGAAAGAGAGCAAGAAGCCACCGTAGGCAGTTGGGCTTTCACTCAAGACACTGAGAAAGAACAGACACGAACCGTCGGAACTTCCCAAGTTTCCCGAGTTTCGTGTTTGAAATCAGTTGCCAGCGGCCGCCGTGTCCTTACCACGCAATTCCGTGTATTGATAATTTTAAACTGTTAGTATACCTGTCCAAAATCTAGTGATTACATTGATATAAAAAAATCTATGATATACGAATAGGTGCCCAATCTTGAGAAAATACGTAATTTGTCCAGCTGAAAAATACGATAAACAGTGTCGAGTTATCAGTGAACGATTTCACCAACATAAGTCCGTATATCTTCCAGTCATCATAGAAAAAACAACAGTAGTGTAGAAACAAAAACTAAACCCAGTAGTGAACCATAAGTGCATAAAAACCCAGGTGTTAAACCAGGGTGAGGTTTACCAGGGTGCCAGAAGTAAACAGGTGCCAGAGGTAAACCAGGGTGCCAGAGGTATGGCCGCCCGTCACAGTAGGAGCTGCCAGAAGCACCGGCTTTTTTTCTCCAACACGCAAGTTATACTTTTGTACAATACTGATCATTATTACTCTGTTTAATCATCTTCCAGTGGTCTGTCTCGCATAACCCAAACAATCCCTACAGGATTCATTAAATAAGTGACACTGGATCTCGTCAGATGCAAGAAATAAGGGAACCATTGACCGGATTCAAAACTGGTATCCTTGTCCGGATTCAATAAGTGGATGGAGTTTTAGGGCACCTTATCAAACACCAAAACAATAACAATAACTTAAAGCGGTAAGATTGTCCAAACACTTACACATGCAAATAAAATGGATACGATACAAATAGATGGATCACCACTTCAGGGAAGCTATTAGTAGAATATACAGTAAAACAACCAACAAAATCAATCATGAAACCATGAGTAGTATGCAAACACACAAACAAACGTTCCAGTGCATGGATTACATGCAACTTTTGTGGTAAATGCTGCCACGCCCCTTGTGTAGACATCCAAGAATCTACTACACGAGATATTAAACAAGGAAGTGTTTTGGGTATGTCCAAATGAGACCGAACTGTGGAATAAAATCACATTGATATTAAAAGATGACAACACCAAATCGGACTTCATAAAAAACATGACAGCTTTCTATAACAGTTGGGAAAGTAAAAAATCAGGGCCAGATGGTGCTACTGCCCTTGGTACAGATGATAAAATGGTTTACAGTAAATGTAAGAATGGAGAAATAAATGGTGGACACACAAAAAACAGTGTTACAAACGAGCAATACCATGGTAGATAGTAAACAAGGGGATGCCCAGGGAAATACTGAAGATAAATTACCGGAAACAGTTGAAGGCTCCATTGTTAGCACTAGTAACGAAGACAGACACGAAACAGGAACACACCCACCAATGGGGAACAGTCACAAAAAACCAGGGCAAACGGAAACCAGGCCTATGTGAATATTATGCACTTGGTATCTGCAGGAATGGAAAATCTGGAAAATCAGATGGGACATGCAATTATGATCACCCCATAGTTGTCACCCAGCTTCGGTCGGGTGAGGGCGTGCTGTGCACTGGCTTGCCATCTGGTGACTTTGTTTTCACCTGCTTAACTACTGTCATGGAGACTGCCGGCAGACGACGTTCCAACACAGTTTGCATTGATATGGTGACGGGGTTCATACATCCGGCTACGGCTGCAACTGTGCTCCTAACGATTCTACGAGATGTGTATAACATTGACTCTTCGGATTTGTACTGCGTAGCACTGAATGGCATCAACCGAGTCTTTGTTAAACTGTTAACAACCACAGTCTACGAAAGCCTTGTTGATCTACACCAGGACCAGGTATATACAGTAAACTCGACGATGCAAGTTAGATTGAAGGACGTATCAATGACATATACTTGGATAAAGGTCAAGAATGTCCCGTTTGAGTGTGACACTGTGGACATTAGTGGCATTTTCAGCGAGTATGGGTGATCCATACGGTGAATGTGGGAAGTGGAGTGAGGGACCCTGTTGGGACTATACGAAGGGACTTATTCTTTGAAGATGACGCTTTGTAAGCCAATCCCTTCATATGTAGTGATGCCTGATTTTCGGAACCAGGTATATGTGACATACCCAGGGCAATGGAGGACATGTCGGCTATGTGGGTCATATGACCATGTAGCTGCAGATTGCATGAGGAGTGCGATACCCAGACAGGAGGCGGCTCGCAGGGAGCTGGCTGGTCAGGAGCCCAGGGAGGCCCCGGTGAAGGTGCCTCAGGCAGAGCAAGGACCACATTTGTGGAGTGAAATTGTTGATGGGGTAGTGGAGGTGTTCCACACTCTGCCCCAGGAGCCTGTGGCTCTAAGTGAGAGTGTTGTGGAGGGAATGGGTGTTGTGCCTGGCAAGGATTTACCGCTGGAAGAGGTGTTGAGAGGCATCATGGAGGACCCCCTCCCAGTATTGCCTGGAGAGGACAGCGTTGCTGTGGTGGAAGTTGTTGACGTGGTAGGGGCTACGGCTCGGGCACCTCCGGTTGAACAGGTTTTGACAAGTGAGATAGTGGCAGCTGAGGTGCATCAGTCGGATAGAGATGAGAGTATGGATGTAGTGGCAGGAACCCGTAAAAGATCAGGTACTCAGTCTGATAGTGATGACATTCTAACACCTGCACAGAGGACAGGGGAAGCGGCCATTAGTGGAGGTTGCACGGAAAGATTTAGGCATCTTAACAGGTCAGGATTCTGTCAAGGGTGGAAAATCCGTGAGTAAGGGAGGGGGTAAGGGCAAGACTGGGTCACAGCCTCCTCCATGGCCAAAGGGCAAACCTTTGCACATGCATTCCAGTGTTTAACCATAAATGCCAATGGTATGAGAGGAAGTTAAGAGGACCTGGGTGGAGTACACCTTGCGCCATTTCAGCGTGCAGGTGGCCTTCATCCAGGAACATAACTACAGGTGTGGTAGGGATTTGAGCATAAAAGCTTATGAGGTGTTTGCTGGGTCGTCTGGTAGGCTCAAGGGCGAGGCGGCAGTTGCGATTTCGGAGTCAAGCCCTTTTCAACTCATGGTTTGGGAGGAATGTGGAGGGGGGTAGGGTGGTTAGAGTGGAGGGTTCTTGGGGAGGGGTCAGGGTCTGTTTTTTAGGTGTCTATATGCCGGCAGAGCAGTCACGAACGGTAAAGGTGGGTTTTATACGTGATTTTTTATTTATGCCCTTTGTGATCTGCCTGGTGTGGTAGTAGGATGTAATTACAATTGTGTAATCAGAAAGAGGGATGTAGAGCCTCGAGGGGCAGGGTGCGAACTTGTAGCTTTAAGGGATTTACTAGGAAGTGTGGGTTTAAAGGATGTGGTTGGGGTTGGGGGACCTGTTGATTATACTTTTGTTAGGAAGGGGTATGCGGTGAGGCTTGATAGGATTTACGTAACTGGTAGGGTAGTGGTGGGAAGGGTTCAAACCATAGATTTGGGATTTTCGGATCATAGAGGGGTTTTAGTGGAGTTAGATTCGGAGGGCATGGCAAAGTGGTATAGGGTTATTGGAAATTGAATGTAGGATTATTAGTGGGAGGGATAAATGAAAGCAGTTTAGAGATTGGTGGGGGAGGTTATGGGAGAGGAGTAGGAGGCAGGATAACTTGTTGGAGTGGTGGACGAACAAGGGCAAGCTGCAAATTAGGGATTTTTATCAGTAGTTGGGTAGGGAGGAGGCAGGGTGGAGGTTTGGTTTGCAGAAGTATGTGGAGGGGCAGTTGCAGGGTTGTTATGAGAGGGTGGTCAACATGACATGGGGGAAATCCGTGTCTTAAAGGACAAGTTATGGGACATTCAAATAGAGCATTTCGAGGCGTGTCCTATGAAAGCAGGTATGAATGATCTGTTGGAGGGTGATAGGCCGTCAAAAACCGTTTTAAGTCATTGTACGCAAAGGCGTGAAGCTCGGACGATTGAATGCATGGAGGTGGAGCAGCATCTGGAAAGTTATGAGCAAGGTATGGTGATACATGGCACGGAGACGGTAGGAGTATTTGTGGATAAATGGTTTGCAAATTATATGAGCAGTGTGGATGTGGAGTTGGAGTATAGGAATCTTTTGTTGGAGGGAATCCACGGGAGGTTGGGGAGCAGGATCGGGTGGCTATGAGGGGTGTAATTAGTGAGGAGGAGGTGTGGGTGGCAGTGGAAGGTGTGAGTAAGGGGAGTTCCCCAGGAATAGATGGTATTGCGAATGAATTTTATAGGGAGAATTGGGACGCGGTGAGGGACTGTATAGTGTGCTTGATGAATTGTATGAAGTCTGAAGGATTGGGGGGGGGAGGAAGTGGCACTGGGGTGGTAGTCTTAGTAAGGAAGGGAAAGGGGGGGGACACAATGAGTAATTATAGGCCCATAATTTTAATGAATGCAGACAACAAGATATTAGCCAAAATATTAGGTAATAGGTTAAAGAGGGTGTTGAGGAAGATAATTGCAGAAGGGCAGTGTGGGATCCCAGGTAGGAGTGTGGTAAATGGTCTTGAGTGTATTAAAGATTACGTCGCATATGGGATGGGAGGGATTTTAGCGTTGGACTGGAAGGGGGCGTATGATAGTGTGGAAAGGAATGTTCTGTATGATGTAATGAGAAAGCAGGGTTTTGGGGAGGAAATTGTGAAGTGGGTAGAGATGATGTATGGGGAAGCGTATGTCAGGGTACAGGTGAATGGAAGATTAGGGGGATTGGTTACCATGGGTAGGGGTCTGCGACAGGGTTGTCCCCTCTCGCAGATATTATTTGCGTGTTTACAGGACCCATTTTACAGATTAGTTGAGATAGGGGTGTGGATGAATGTCGTAGAGGCAGAGGAACGCACGGGCATCATGGGTACATGGACGATACCACGGTGCTCATGGGTTCGGAGCAAGGGTTGTTAAACGTTGGGGGCATCATACATGTGTTTTGTGGAGCAACGGGGATGAGTATAAATGATAGCAAGACAAAATTAATGGAGGTAGGTACGTGGGTGGGAGGGACGTTGGGCAGAGGTCAGGGTTGGCACGTCATAGATAGCGTAAAGATATGTGGGGTGGGGTGGAATTTACGAAGGACCGTCGTCTGGCAAGAGAAATGAATTCACGTAGGGTAGTGCAGGGGGCGACAGATCGGCTGCAGGTTTGGAGAGCGAAGGAGGTGACATTACGGCAGAGGGTGATAATAGTGAATAGTATGGTTTATAGTAAGCTGTGGTATGTAGCCCCCATATTTCCTTTGTTGCAGGCAGATGTGGGTGTTTTGGAACTGATGGTATTTAAGTATGTGTGGGCTGGTGGGAGCCATTGGTTAGGGCGTGATGTTGTGTGTAACAGGTGAATTTGGGGGGTTTGGGATTAATCTGGTTAGAACGCAGACTGTTGTGCTTGTACCTTAGAAGATCTCTGGTGCGACGGGGAGGTTTGGGTAGGAATGGGGAAGAGGGTGTGGGGGGTACTTCGGGAGATGAGCGAATGGTGGGAGGACAGGGCTCTGGGGTATTGTAAGGACATCTTGAGGACTTTGTTGGTGATGTCACAACCGCAGAACCTCTCGGTTGGTAGGCTGGGTAGTCTGGGGGAAACTCACCCGGTGATAGAATGTGAGTCTATTTTTCCCATGTATGGTTGGGCGGAGATCTGAGGGGGGTTAAAAGAGTTGCGGCTGAGGTCAAGGGATCAGGAGTTCATGTATAGATTTTTACATGGTGCCGTGGCATCTAAGGTGTCTTTATTGAGAATGGGTTTAGTGAAAGATGGTGCGTGTGTAAGATGTGGGGATCTGGATACCACGCTGCACGAGGTGTACTTTTGTGAAACCTTGGGGCCAGTGAGGGAGTGGATTGGGAGGGCGCCTTGCCTTTTGGGGGGAGGGGGTATCTCGATTTTGAGAGCTATGTTTTTGGACCTTAGGGGTTTTAATAATAGGACGCGAAGAGGCCTCATGTATTGTCTTGTGGACTTTGTGTGTGGATCATGGAGATTCCGGGATTTGGGTGCAGGGGAAAGGGTTAGGGCTCTTTCGGCATGTGTTTATAGGACGAAGTGCAGAAATAGAATGGCGTATGGGAGAGCTTGGGATACTGCTTTTAATCAATCATATAGGGAGTTAAGGATTGGGGAACTTTTGGGGTAGTTTTGGGTTGGAAGGAGGCTTGACTATCAATACATATTGCATGGATGCTGGTGGCTGTTTCTTTTGTAGGCAGGGGTAGGGTTTTGTATGCGTGCTGTTTACATAAATTAAAAAAAAAAAAAGGGGGTTTAGGGGAGGGGTAACGCGTGAGGCGAGCAATTTACGAAAAAATCGAAAAAAAAAAAAATGAGCTAATGTTACCGAAAAATAGTTCAACAATCTGGCTACATTTTCGTGTATGTCTCGTCTCTGTACGATAATTCTATAAAAAGTTATAGTAATTATAATAAATGAGGTAATTGGGTCTTTGTTGTGATGCATACCATAACAGCCGTACATTTGTTGTCATTTTTAGACATTTTCCGTATTTTTTTTATATATTTTTGTGCCAAATGCTTCAAAATACTACTTGGTAACCTTCTGGGTGACTATAGGAGAGGTACTTCCACCACACATATCTCAGTGCCGACCACAAGTCAGAAGGAAGAAGGTGTACGCCGCTCTGAGTGACCGACGCAGTAGCTCTGGACGCGTCATTTTGCCTTATATTGTACATCTTTTATACACAATGGCTGGCAAGAAGAAGCTGTTTTCGCATACCATCAGTAAGAAGCTAAGGAAGCGAATAGAACTGTTGCACAAAGCTAAAAAAGACAAGAAATTACAGCGTGATGCAGCAGAGCGCGTGGCGTCGGGTAGCCATGACACACCGCCTCCACTACCAGCCTCTCAAGATGACACTTTGTTTAATGCTGGGGAGCTAATTGATATATCTGAAGTCCAGCCAGTTGGAAAACAAGCAAAGCGAAAGCGTAAGATGACATCCATGGCCAGCACATCCATGGCCAGCACATCCACGGCCAGCACATCCATGGACAGCACATCCATGGCCAGCACATCCGTGGACAGCACATCCGTGGACAGCACACCGTGGACAGCACACCCATGGACAGCACACCCATGGACAGCACACCCATGGCCAGCACACCCATGGCCAGCACATCAGTGGCCACCCAAGATGTGGCCTCCACCTCCGTGGCCACTAAGCGTGGCCGATCTAGAGGATTGAAGCGTAAAGTAGGTGAATCATCTGTGGCCACCACCACCACTGTGGCCACCACCACCACTGTGGCCACCACCACCGCTGTGGCCACCACCACCACTGTGGCCACCCCATGTGGCCGACCTACAAGATCAAGGAAGAAGAGAGGTGGTGAATTTGTGGCCACAGTTACCTCACCACTAACGACCGTATCTCCTGTGGCCAGCACACCCATGGCCAGCACACCCATGGCCAACACACCCATGGTCAGTACACCCACGGCCAGCTCAACTGACACATGCTCAGATGACGCGACCTCAGCTGTCAACCTCTTATCTGACGCAAGCTCAGCTGTCACTAGCACAGCTGACCCCAGCACATCTGATCCCAGCACAGCTGGCCCCAGCACAGCTGGCCCCAGCACATCTGCAGCGAGTGACAGTGTTCATAATATATCGAGTGCCACAAGCCGAGTGTCCTTATATAAGACAGTATCATCTGTTATTGTGGAAAAGGATATGGTGTTGATGGAACGTAATAAATTTGAGGCTGTTCTGAAACGCGTGTGTTGTGAATTGTGTTTTAGTGATAAAATCGATTTTGAATTTGATCACCATCACTTAGAGACAGTTCTTAGTGCATACTGTACCGAGTGTAACAATGAAGTGTTTGAAAAACCACATATGTACAAGAAACTGAATCCTGCAACTACTAGAATGGTCTATGCGGAAATGCTTGCAGGTGGTGGCTATGCATCCTTCATTCGTAGAAATGCTGTGTGTAAGTTGCCTCATGTGACTAAGAAAACATTTAGTAAATATGTGTCACTGATTTCGAAGAAATCTATTGAGTCATGCAACAATATACTCGCTGAAACAAAGGAAATTATTGTAAAGGAATACACCAAAATAGAGACTGTATGTGACGAAAATGGAGTTCTTGATATCGATGTTACCTATGATGGCACTTGGCAGACACGGGGCCATCATTCAAATTATGGCATTGGTGTGACAATTGATGCTGTGACCAAATTGGTAACTGACTATGAAATAATGTGCAAGTTTTGCTACATGTGTGTGAATATCGAACTTCGTTTCAAGAAGCAGAACATTTCTGAAGAACAATATAAAAAATTGAAAGAAGAACATAAAGTTAATTGCATTCTAAACTTTAGTGGCAGTTCTGGAAGGATGGAAGTTGATGCAGCTATAGTGATTTGGCAGAGATCACTATCAAAGAAATTTAGATACACAACTGTAGTGTGTGATGGTGATAGTAGCACTTATAAAGGACTTATTGAACTAAATGATGGTGCAGCCCCTATGAAAATGTAAGAGTGGAAAGAGTGCATAAACCATTACTCTAAAAGACTCAAGAATAGATTGACGAACTTTGTCAAGACCCATTATATTGAAAAGGAGTTGAAAACAGGGAGGAAGAGGAAACAGTTCCAATTGAAGAAGAAAGGAATGTTGACTGACTTCATTATCGAAAAGCTGGCTCATTACTTTCAGAAAAATCTAAGAGAAAATGTTTGCACAGACATTGTAAGGATGAGGAATGGTATTCTTGCCAGTTTTTTCCACTGCTCCTCCAGTGATGACAAGCCACAACATCAGCTTTGCCCTACTGGTCCTCTTTCCTGGTGTTTTTACCAGAGGGCAAAAGCTGAAAATGTCACACCGCCATCACACTCCACTATGAAAGTAAAATTCGAACTAGAACCTGAGTACTTCAATGAGGTTCATAATATCTACAAAGACCTTACAACAGATGAAATGATGAAAAGATGTCGAAAAGGAAGAACTCAGAACCCTAATGAGTCTCTTCATCAAAGAATATGGCAATATTGCAACAAAGCAATGTATCGAAACAGGTGGCAAGTGGAGTTCTCTGCCAGCCATGCCATTGCCGAGTATAATGCTGGGTACCAGAGAAGTTGTCTCGATGTAGCACTCGGCTATGGACGTTCTCCATTGACCCAAAAGCACCTTGCAGCCATGGACAAGAAGATGCAGAAACCAAAGGTGCGAAAATCCACGAAGAGGAGAAAGTTGATGGACACTTCATATGAGGCTGGAGGACATTAGATAACCACCTATGTCCACATCTGCACATAATCAAAGGTATGTAATTCTTGTTTTTATTTGTATATTTGTATGTATATATGTATATAAATATTATATATGTGTATAATTGCATGTATCTGGTTACATAATCACTGGCAATACGAGTCTGAGCATGTATTTCTTTCTTTCCAGTTTCATATGCGTGGACCGTCATGATTGGCTAATCTCCAGAGAACTTCAGGATGCAGGGATCTTCGTGGAACTTCATGAATATCATCTATACACTCAATTCTACTCTCAATAAACATAAGAAGTCAGTATGAGTATTTTACCCACCACATACTAAACCTCAAAACGTTTCATCATTTTCTCGAAAGCTCATTATTTCCATATTTCTTGAACCCCATCACTTATTTATGAACCGATCATTACCATTTTTGCACTATTTATTCAGAGGACATTGTTCTAAAAACTGACTGAAGGTTTTGAGCAATAAACCCTTCCGTTTTTGCATACCATGGGTATGAAGTGCAAGAAATGGTGGAAAACATGTTGAGACATAATCATTATTTTTTTTTGGTACTAAAAAAGATTATATTATAAGATTTTCGTCAGTCATAAAATAAATATGGTATTGCTTTATCATTTTCTTCTATCAAAAACAATTTCGACATGGCCAATATTTGTGGCCTTCGCAATAATTGTTGCCATGTCCAATTTTTCACACTTTAATTTTTTTTAGGTGTATTTATTGGACGATCTTGATGAAACTTTTATTTAACATATTATGACATGCCTAGAGGCTGTGATAAAAATTCAATGAAATCGTACAAAGGAAAAAAAAAAAAATTGGTACCCCTCCCTTTAGGGTGAGGGTAGATGGGGACTTTGCCCTACTTTTTGGGGCAGGGGTTGACGGTTGACTCAGAGCATAGAGTTAGGTAGCAGGGGTTTGTGTGTGGTATGTGTGTTTTTTTCCTTTTCTTTTGGTTACCTTTAAGAGTATAGGGTTTGTTTTAATGACGGTGCAGGAGCGAAGGTTTGCCCAGAGGGGGGGAGGGTTGCGAGGCTCTTGGTTTGCAACACCCTTCCGGTATATTGTATGAATAGGTTTGTAATGAATTCTGGTATGGTGGACCCCATAGACTACGGTCATGGTATTTGGTGGTGTAATGATGTCCTTATTTCCATAATGCGCATTATTAGGAAGTGTTTATTTCAGTGCCAGGTTTTGTCTGGCAAGGGGTTTGGAGTTATTGGTTGTAACATGACATAATTGTATGTTGTCTCGATTAAAGATTGTACAGAGTTTAAGCGAAAGCACTGCTTACTAGACTACAATTCGCTGTTATGTAATTCTTTCGTTGTGTGTACCAGTGTTGATGTTACTTGTAATTTATGGGGTTTCATTTGGATAACACTGTTCACTTAATGGGTTAACGTCACGAGTTATGGGTTTACTGTATGTCATGTTGGTGTAAGAGAAAAAGGAAGGAAAAAAAAAAGGCAATAGGTTTGGGTTTTATTTTATTAGCATATACTCTTGTGGTTTCAAATATAAAATTTTGTTCTATATGCAATTGTGTAGGGGCGTGTGAATCAACTTTCTGTACTTTTATTTCTTCAATTTTGAAGTAATGTAAATTGTGTTGCCAGTGTTTTTAGTACTAAATTTTGTTTTAATTATACATATAAAAATGAAAATTTTTTATTGTGTTGATTGTGGTGGGGTTTCCCAGGGTTTTACGTAGCGTAGTGTTATGTGCTTTGGGAAGAGTTTAGTCTCTTGTGTTGTTGATGGTTATTGTCTCTTGTGTTGTTCTTGTACTTATGTTGGGGTCTCCTTTTGCTAAGTGAAAGCAGGTATTATAGAGCTGTTATCATAAAATTTTACATAATTAATGCTATGTATGGAAATTATGTTCTTTCACTAAGACCTTTGTGTTAATTATTATTATTATAATCAAATAGAAGCGCTAAACCACAGGGGTTATACCTTTGTGTTAAGGTCCTGCAACAATATGCTGTATTTGATGCCTCGCCTTTCGGGGGGCGGATAGTTTGTGTTGTATTGTAAGTAGGGGTTTTCTTGATATTGTAGTCAACGCAAAATAATTTTTTCGCTAAGTTTGTGTCATCACTAGTATTGTACATGACTGTTGTGTTTATTATATATAATGTATATAAAGTTTATGAGTTCCACGGGTCTTGGGTTTTGTGGGACAAGTCAGTAGACAACTGTTTCCTCTGTATGTACCCTGAATGCTTACTGTATGTACACGTGTTGTGACAGTCTTTGTATATCATGTTGTACACGTAATAAAAAAAAAAAAAATTATGTTCACCCCAGAAAATGCTGTGCCCATATGAAAACAGGCAAATGCAACCTCCCGTCCCGTAAGTTTTTCCACCCTGAAATGTGCCACACATCAATTCAGGAAAGACAGTGCTCTAACTTATGTTGCCAGGCATACCACCTAAAGGGTAAGAGGTGACACAGAACATCCAGACCATGGCAAAACCTGGGTAGCCACAGCCACTCTGGAGAGAGAGGTTTTTTAGTGCCAGGAAGGAAAAAAAAGCTGGCAGGAAATGACAGAAATTGTACACCAACTGCAATCTTTTCTGGAGTGGAATCACAGTCAATGGCCTCCACTCCAATACAACAGATATTAGTGCCGGGAAAAAAAGACCCCCATCCTCCATACCACCAATCCAACGACATTCATCTTTGCAAATATACAGGGTCTAAAGCCAGCAACAAACAAGGTACCTTACATTCGTTGACTGCTTACAAAGTCAAATGCTATGTTTGCGGCTTTCACAGAGACCCACATAAGAGATCACTCGGACAATGAAATATGGATCCCGGGCTACAACCTATACAGGTGACAGAGTGAACACGCAAAAAGGGGGGATTGGCCTGTATATCACAGAGTCACTTATATGTTCAGAACTAAATGCCTCAAATGATGTAGTTGAAGTATTAGCAATAAAGGTCGAGAATTAAAACCTGGTCATCGTGGTTGTCTACAAGCCTCCGGATGCAACGTCCCAACAATTCCAGGAACAGCTTCTGAAAATTGACCACTGTCTGGAAAATCTTCCAGCTCCTGCCCCCAACATCTTGCTACTGGGGGATTTCAACCTCAGGCACCTAAAATGGAGGAACATTGCAAACAATGTGGTAGCATAGATAACACCAGGAGGCAGCTCAGATGAAAACTCGCACATGCATGAACTTTTAAATCTCTGCACCAAGTTCACCTTAAACCAGCAAATAGTAGAGCCTACAAGATTAGAGAATATGCTTGACCTCATCTTCACCAACAATGATGATCTGCTACGAAATGTCATCATATCAAAAACAATATACTCAGATCACAACATAATAGAGGTCCAGACATGCATGCGGGGAGCCCCAGATCAACAAAATGTGATCAGCCGCGAGGGAGCCTTCTCCAAATTCAACTTCAATAACAAAAACATAAGGTGGGACCAAGTAAACCAAGTCCTAAATGATATAAACTGGGAAGATTGCCTAAGCATCACGGATCCTAACCTATGTCTAGAACAAATTAACTCTGTGGCCCTCGAGGTTTGCTCAAGTTAAATTCCCTTAAGGAAAAGGAGGAGAAGATGCAAACTAGAAAGAGAGAGGCGCTCCCTATACAGGCGAAGGCAAAGAATAACGGAGCAGCTACAGGAGGCCAATATATCTGAAATACGAAGGGAGACACTAGTCAGAGAAATAGAAAACATCGAATTAAAACTAAAGGAATCTTACAGGAATCAAGAAACGCGGGAAGAACTAAAAGCTATAAATGAAATTGAAAGAAACCCTAAGTATTTCTTTTTTTATGCAAAATCAAAGTCGAGAACAACAACCAGTATTGGGCCCCTACTTAAATGGGATGGGTCCTACACAGAGGACAGCAAAGAAATGAGTGAGTTACTTAAGTCCCAGTATGACTCAGTTTTTAGCGAGCCGCTAACCAGACTGAAAATCGAAGACCTAAATGAATTTTTTATGAGAGTGCCACAGAATTTGACAGACACATGTCTATCTGACATCACCCCAACGCCAAATGACTTCGAAAAGGCAAATAAATGACATGCCCATACACTCCGCTCCAGGCCCAGACTCATGGAACTCTGTGTTCATCAAGAAATGCAAGAAGTTCCTATCACGTGCTTTTAACATCCTATGGAGAGGGAGCATGGACACTGCGGTCGTCCCGCAGTTACTAAAAACAACAGACATAGCCCCACTCCACAAAGGGGGCAGTAAACGTCCCATATCATAAAAATCTTTGAAAGGGTTTTAAGAAGCAAGATCGCCACTCATCTTGATACCCATAAATTGCACAACCCAGGGCAGCATGGGTTTAGAGCAGGTCGCTCCTGTCTGTCCCAACTACTGGACCACTACGACAAGGTCCTGGATGCTCTAGAAGACAAACAGAATGCAGATGTTATATACACAGACTTTGCAAAAGCCTTTGACAAGTGTGACCATGGTGTAATAGCACACAAAATGCGTGATAAAGGAATAACAGGAAAAGTTGGTAGATGGATCTATAATTTCCTAACAAGTAGAACATAAAGAGTAGTAGTCAACAGAGTAAAGTCTGAGGCAGCTACTGTGAAAAGCTCTGTTCCACAAGGCACAGTACTCGCTCCTATCCTGTTCCTCATCCTCATATCGGACATAGACGGGGATATAAGCCACAGTGCTGTGTCTTCCTTTGCAGATGACACCCGAATCTGTATGACAGTGTCCACCATTGAAGACACTGCAAGATTCCAAGCAGACATAAACCAAATCTTTAAATGGGCTGCAGAAAATAATATGAAGTTAAATGATGAGAAATTTCAATTACTCAGATACGGAAAACGTGAGGAAATTAAAATCTCATCAGAGTACAAAACTAATTCCAACCACACAATAGAGCGAAAAACTAATGTCAAAGACCTGGGAGTGATCATGTCAGAGGATCTCACCTTCAAGGACCATAACACCGTAGGAATTGCATCTGCCAGAAAAATGACAGGATGGATAATGAGAACCTTTAAAACCAGGGATGTCAAGCCCATGTTGACACTTTTCAGGTCGCTTGTTCTATCTAGGCTGGAATATTGCTGCACACTAACTGCACCTTTAAAGGCAGGTGAAATTGCTGACCTAGAAAATGTACAGAGAACCTTCACGGCACGAATAACTGCAATAAACCACCTCAATTACTGGGAACGCTTGAAATTCCTAAACCTGTACTCCCTGGAACGCAGGCGGGAGAGATGCATTATTATATACACTTGGAAAATCCTAGAGGGATTAGTACCAAACTTGCACACGAGTGTCACTCCCTACGAAAGCAAAAGACTCGGCAGACGATGTAACATCCCCCCAATGAAAAGCAGGGGTGCCACTAGCACGTTGAGAGACAACACAATAAGTGTCAGGGGCCCAAGACTGTTCAACTGCCTCCCAGCATACATAAGGGGGATTACCAATAGACCCCTGGCAGTCTTCAAGCAGGCACTGGACAGGCACCTAAAGTCGGTGCCTGACCAGCCAGGCTGTGGTTCGTACGTTGGACTGCGTGCGGCCAGCAGTAACAGCCTGGTTGATCAGGCTCTGATCCAACATGAGGCCTGGTCACAGACCGGGCCGCAGGGGCGTTGACCCCTGGAACTCTCTCCAGGTAAACTCCAGGAGAGAAGCAAGAAATGCCTCCAACTGAATGCCACGGGAGTCACAGTGTGTATACCACTTATTCAAGTGGATACGGGCTGCGGTGTAATGTAGAGAAGAATGAACATAGAGCTGACGGTATAGAACCCCAGTGCATATAAGAGCACTTTCGTTAAAGGTTCCATCAGAAAAAGGATCCGATGAATACAATAAATCATAGCCTGAAAAGAGCCGGATAACAGCGGATTGTAATTTGGGTTCTTGCAAACAGACCCAAACAGGGTAAAACTTGGAGAGCAACACCTGAACCTTACCCCGGTTACCCCTGAGACCTCGGATATTCCACTGCAAATAAGCCATGATTTATAGAGAGAAAGATAGAAGTCGAAGTTAGAGGTATCTATGGAGTAGGGTTAGAAAAGTCCACATGTGGAGACAGCGGAAGACTCGTAATCAGAGAAGGAGTGGGATGCTGTGAAGGAAGGAGAGGTGTAGAGGGAGAAGAGAGAGGAGGAGGAACCGAAAGTGGAGCGGTGTCCATCAATGTTAGAGACTCTGCAATAAATTCTGTGATAGCTTCCAGATTTTCGGAAGACAAAGATGCAGAATGTGGGACTGCATTAGAAATGGAAGGAGAGTGAACAACCATCGGGGAGACTATAGACTGTACTAAAGTAGAGGGCGAGGAGATAGAAGAGGAAACTGTCGAAGGGGCTTGGGAGGGGACAGGAGTGGAAGTGGCCTGGGGAGGGACAGTCAAGGAAGGAACTTTGGAGGGAACAGGGATGAAGATGTTGTACGAGGAGGAGGATAAACCTCCACACACGTTACAGAACTAGTCGGAGGCGAAGAACCCAACAATGGGGATTTTTTGCCACACTTATGAGAAGAAGGGGGGCGCTGAGACTTAGGTGGTGGATGAGGGCGTGTAGACACAGAACTGTGCAAGTGAGGAGAGGAAGAACATAAGAACATAAGAAAGGAGGAACACTGCAGCAGGCCTGTTGGCCCATACTAGGCAGGTCCTTCACATTCCATCCCACTAACAAGATATTTGTTCAACCCAATCTTAAATGCTACCCAAGAAATAAGCTTTGATAATTCTATTTACTCATGTGCAATTCCCACTCAAATCCAACTCCTCTCACTCATGAATTTATCCAACCTAAATTTGAAACTAACCCTACTAGGCAGACTGTTCCACTCATCAACTACCCTATTTCCATAAGAACAAACTACCCTATTTCCAGTATGGGATGCCGAGGTAGGGACCTCCGAGCCAAGAACAGCAAAAGGATTCGAGACAGGGGTGACTGAGGATGCTGTAACCACAGAAGAAGCCATGGAAGTTGGGACCCCAGAAGTGGGGCGACATTTAGCAATGTGAGAATAGGAAACCCGGGAAGTCTCCCTTGAAGGCGTAGATGAGAGACGGCCATAGCATATGAGAAGTCTTCCGCCTCTTTGAGACAACGGATTTCCCGCTCATTCAGGTAAACCTGACAATGGTGAGAGTATGATGGATGCGCCTCATGACAGTTAAGGCAAGAGGGAGGTAGATTACAAGAAGGACTAGCATGGTCGTTGGCACCACAGACTGGGCATTCGGCCATTGACCTGCAATATTTCGCTGGATGACCAAAACATCAGCAGTTTCTACACTGTTGCAGTGTAGGGGTCACCTTTCGAACTTGCAAACATTGACCTGCAATGTAAACCGAAGGTGGAAGTTCACGGCAGTCAAATGTTAAATGAGCTATATTGCAAGGATAACGTCTTCGCTTATTGGCAGGGAGACAAAAGTGTCAACTTTAAGGATAGGGAGTTCATGGAGCTCAAGCTGCTCCAAAATGTCATCACCACATGTCTGGAAATTCCGTTGGACAATGGTGTGGGATAAAATGACTGTACCACTACAAGAATTGAGTCAATGATGTTTGTCAATAGTGATAGGAATAGTATCTATTTTCGTAAGGAGAGAAAGATCGCGAGCTTGGCCAGCATTCTGGACTGTGATGATGCGAGTGCCGCTCTTGAGAGCATGAAATGAGATATCTTTACCTACATGGCATAGGAGAGCTTTACCAATACTATGATCGGAAAGATAGGTATTAGGAGAGGTAGGTCGTAGAGTAAAAAACTTTGTCCATTGAGCAGTGTGAAACAGAGCATTTAAGGGGAGTGCGTGACGAGCTGGTCGTTTCTGAGATGAATGAGCAGGAAGTGTCGAGTCATCATGTAAGGGTCTTGGTCGTTTGGTGAGGGACCAGAGGCGGTCCGACTTGTGATGGGCGGGCCTTTCAAAATTGCTGCACCATTAAGGAGAAGCCAGAATCAAGGTCAGAGAATAGCAAAGGTCAGACGTATTGAAAGGGCTAGTTGAACCCCTGTACCTCAAGCAGGTGACGAACCGGCACCAGCAGGAGCTACAGGGGTATTAGAGTTGTCCAAAGTTGTTCATTAACGAGGTAGGGTTAGAACTAGGTGCGGTATCAAGAAGGGGCCCGGGGTAGGTTCACGGATTAGGCATCCATGGTTAGTTACTTCTTTCTTTTTTTTTAAGAAAAAAAGAAAGCAGAGAATAAAAATAAAAAAGAATGAAAAAAGGGGGAACGTGGAGGAATAGCTCCTAGGGGGAAGAAAGGGGCGTGAATCCTCCTCTGAGCCCAAGGGACTTCAACACCACAAGTAGTGCAGATGCTGCATGGAACACGTGCCATATCCTACCCTTCATGCCAGTAAACCAGCAATCTGGGATAGCAACCTCACATCCACCGAGCCACCTTGGCGAACAAAAAGAGAAGGGGCCGGATATCCACCACAAAGCATACCGCCTTCGGCCACCACCCCAGGAATCTGAAACGTGGCCTCCAGCGAACTCCTGTCGCCCAAAAGATACCCAAGGCCACCCCCTGGGAGACCGGAGAGGATCGGGACATCCCCAGGCAATCCAGATTCCACGGCAAACACACCACCGCCAAGAACCTCAACGGAATGGGATTGGACCATGGTACCCTTCCCCTACCTGGGAACTAGAATGCCTGTGGAGAGAAGCTCCCAGGGTAAAAATGGGAAGGTAATAGGAGGGATGAGGAGAAGGAGGAGAAGCAGGAGGAAAGGGAAAAGGGAGGATGGGGAAGATGGGAAAGGGGAGGGGGATTGGGGGTAATTAGGTTCGGTCTGAGGAAGAAGACCAAGAGGTCCAATTCCTAGACTGATAGCCTTTACCATGACAAGGAGCCCCCTTAAAAAGGAGTCAAAATTTAAACAAGCTACATTGCAAAGGTATCGTCTCCGCCTGTGGGCAGGAGGACACAAGTGTCTACTTTGAGGATTGGGAGGTCTTGGGGTTCTGGTTGTTCCAGAATGTAATTGCTACATGTCTGGAAATCCTGTTGGACAATGGTATGGGGCAGAATGACAGTACCATTACTAGAATTGAGGGAATGATGTTTTTCAAAAGTTACAGGAATAGTATCAATAGTTGTAAGGAGAGAAAGATCGTGAGCTTGGGAGCATTCTGGACAGTGATGATGGGATGTACGCTCATGAGAGCATGAAGGGAATATCTCAACCAACATGGTGGAGGAGCACATTGCTAAAGAGCTGACAGTCAGAAAGGTTGGCAGTAGAGGAAGTCGGTCTTAGAGTAATAAACTTAGTCCATTGTGTATTTTGAATTATATTTTTATCATCAAATAGAAGTGCTAAACCACAGGGGTTATACAGCGCTGCAGGTTATTGCAGGATGCAGGGAGAATGGGTTGTAAGAGGGAGATGGATGATTAGTAGGGTATGGAGTGCAGTAGGACGGTGGATAGTGCAGGGATACAGGGTAGCAAGAGATAGAGGTAGAAGGGACTGAGGGAGGAGCAAAAGGTATAATCTTCAGAGATTGTGTAGTAAGTCAGTTTCTGTCAAAAAGTCAACGAGAGAATCAGGATTAAAGGAGGGTCCATCTGCAAGAAGGGAAGGTAAAGAAAGAGCCGCAGAGTGAAGATGCCGTTAGAGGTACATTCTGCTGCTCGTTGATAGAGTGGGGAGTCGAACAGAATATGTCAAACAGACACTGGAACCTGACAATGCTCACAGAGAGGGCAGGGAGCCTCTCCATGAGATACCCGTGAGTAAGACGAGTGTGGCCGATGCGAAGACGGAGAGTGTAGTCTCCCAACCTCGACATTTGTGACAAGAAGAAGGCCAGAAACCTATAACCGGTTTAATAGAATGAAGTTTGTTATTCAGCAGGTCAGACCAGCATTGTTTCCAACGGGAGCGAAGGTGGGAGAATGACCGCAAAATAGTCCGTGAAAGGAACACCTCATATGAAACTGGAAGGTAATGTACTGCTGACCGCGAAACAGTGTCTGCCTGTTCATTGCCCTGTACGTCAACATGCCAATTTACCCAACAAAAAAAAAATATTTTTATGCTTCTAAAGATACGGCATAACTAAAGGTGGATACAAGAACTAGGGGAGGTGTATCAATTTTACGGATAGCCTGTATAGCACTAAGGAGTCTGAAACGAACACAAATGGTGACACAGGCATAGATGCAATACAGATAAGTGCCACAAGAATGGCATACAATTCAGCCTAAATATGCTAGCTGGGGGGTAATAGATTACCTCGTACGACGCTGTCCAGAAACACTGCTGCGAATCCGGCCGTCAGATGACTTTGAACCATCGGTAGATACTGGATGGCATGGGAATGAGAACGGAAGTTCTCTAGAAAGAAAGAGCGAAAGCCGCCGTAGGTAGTTGAGCTTTCGCCAAGGTAGAGGAATAGAACAGACACGGACAGCAGGAACTTCCCAAGGGGGTGGGAAAGGAAGATGTTACATGAACATATTGGGGTGGGAGCTGAAAGGAAGACAAGAGGAATGTAGAGAAGAGAAAAGGAGAAGTAAGCAGGGGTGATGAACAAAAAAGAGCGCCCTAACATCTGTAACAATCCTATACATGGAAGGATTGTGGAGGTCATGGGGCGAACAAAATAGCGAATGCAATGTGCATCACACGATCAGATAAGGATGGAATGTTCGCTTTTTACATAGAGGCTCTCAACCGAAAGAACGAAATGCACCAAGGCATAAGCGTAATCCCTGGTGATGGATGGGATTAAGGATGGAAAGAGTAGCGGGGAAGGCTGCCGAATATATCTGGTCACCATAATCGAGTTTCGACAAAATTAGGCTTAATGCAGGCGAAGGAGAGTTCTACGATCAGCCCCCATGAAAGATGTGCGAGGGTTTTAAGAAGGTTCAGCCGGCTGTGACAAGTTGCCTTCAGAGAGGTAATGTGAGGTTTCCAGGACAATCGATGGTCGAACAGGAGGCCGAGAAACCTGATTGTATCACGTTCTGGGATACGTGAGCCGTATAGGCACAATGGATGATGCGAGACCACTGAACGTCTAGTAAACGTAATTTGATGATTTTCCCACTAGAAAATTTAAACCCGTGAGTGGTGGCCCAATCAGAAACCCAGTTGATGGCATGCTGAGGGAAACTGCAATGAGGTGACAGTCAGCACCTGCACAAGTATAGCAAAGTCATCCATATAGAGGATGACCAAATATTGATGGGAGAACAGATACCAGATTATTTATAGCAAGCAGAAAGAGTGTTGTGCTCAGAACACATCCCTGGGGGACACCTTCAGCTTGGACAAATTCTGGGAGAGTTCATTACTAACCCGACCCAGAAATGTCTGTCAGTTAAGAAGGCCTTAAGGAAGAATGGTAGGTTGCCCCGGAGGCCTAAGGAGTGGGCCTGGGCCAAGATATTATATCTCAAAGTTGTGTCATAAGTCTTCCAAGGTCGAAAAGATAGTGATAACCGACTGGTTATTCGCAAAGGCATTACGAATATACGTATCCAAGCGTAGCAAGGGGTCAATGGCAGAACGGCCCTTACGGAAGCCATATTGACTAGGAGAGACTACTGTGCGTCCTAAATACCACATCAAACGTCTATTAACTAGACGTTCATCACCTTGCAAACTGCACTGGTAAGAGCGATGGGACGGTAGTGAGAAAAATTACGTCCCGTAGTACCTGGTTTTCGAAAAGGAGAACAATAGCAGACTTCCACACTGGGGAAGAACTCCTTGCGACCATATGAGATTAAAGAGTCGTAAGAGGACAGTAAGAGCAGACTGATGTAAATGCTGTAGCATACGAATATGTATGCCATCTGGCCCAGCTGCCGATGATCGGCAAGCAGAGAGTGTTGCCTCCAGTTCTTGAAAGGTAAAAGGCACATTATAGGATTCTTTCTAAGAGAAGAAAAATCTAAGGGCTTTAACTCGCTGGCAGTCTTAGAATAATGGAACGAGGTTCAGAGATGGAGCCCCTGAGATATGCGACTAGATGATTACCAATTTCAGTGGCAACGGCAAGAGGGTGTGCTATATCGACACCAGCAACCTGAAGAACAGGAGCCGGGTCTGGGGAAGAATTTACCACTCAATTTCCGCACTTTCTTCCAGACTGCACTCTCGAGGAAGCCGAAGTGACAGTAGAAACGTAATCTCGCCAGCAAGTGCGTTTAGCATCACATATGACACGGCGAGCAATAGCTCTCTTCTGCTTAAAATCAAGGAGTCTCTCTGAGGTTCAGTTATACCAATACCTGCCCATGCAGCACGTTTCAAACGCACCGCCCGAGCACAAGTAGGAGACCACCAAGGCACGCACTTCTGAGGATGCTTGCCCAAGGTTTGGGGAATAGAATGTGAGCCGCTGGAAGATGGAGGACGAAAAGAGATGTAAACCTCATCAATGGAGGACGAGGTAGGAACCTCATAAAGGCAGTAAGGTTTGCGTATAGGTCCCATTTCACCAGGTCAATGCCAGAGTGGGCAATGAGGAGGTGGAGAAAACAAAGAGGACTTAAGGATGATTGGGAAATGATCGCTGTCATGTAAGTCCGGGAGGACAGACCAGGGTCAAGGACTGTTGAGGAAGAGCAGATGGAAAGATCGATACAGGAGAAAGAATGAGTTCGAGGATCAAAATATGTAGGAGTACCCGTATTTAAAACATGGAGGGGAAGAGAAGCAAGAAATGCCTCCAGCTGCATGCCACGGGAGTCACAGTGCGACCCTCCCCAGAGAAAATGGTGTGAGTTAAAATCGCCAAGTAATAGAAGGGGTGGCGGTAAGGAAGAAACCAGAAAATCAACATCTGGGATAGACAATGCCCGAGAAGGGAGAGATATAAGAACAGAGTGTATACCACTTATTCAAGTGGATACGGGCTGCGGTGTAATGTAACGAAGAAGGAACATAGAGTGACGTATGGAACACAGTGCTATAAGAAGAGCACTTTCGTTAAAGGTTCATCGGAAAAGGATCCGATGAATATAACAAATCATAGCCTGAAAAGGCCTGAAACAGTGGATTGTAATTTGGGTTCTTGCAAACAGACCCCAACAGGGAAAACTGGGAGAGCAACACCTGAAGTTCACCCCGGTTACCCCTGAGGCCTCACATATTCCACTGCAAATAAGCCATGATTTATGGAGAGAAAAATATAAGTGGAAGTGAGAGAAATCTATGGACTAAGGTTAGAAAAGTCCACGTGTGGAAGCAGTTAAAGACCTGTAAGCAGAGAAGGAGGAGAACGTTGTGAAGGAAGGGCTGGTTGAGACGAAGAAGAGAGATGAGGAACCTTAGGTGGAGTAGTGTCCATCATCGGTCCAGTCTCTGAAATATATTCTGCAATAGCTTCCAGTGTTTCGGAAGTCAAAGATGCAGAATGTGGGACTACATTAGAAGTGGAAGAAGAGTGAGCAACTATCAAGGAGTCTATAGACTTTACTGAAGTAGAGGATGAGGAGATAGAAGAGGAAACTGTCGTAGGGGTTTGGGAGGGACAGGGATGAAGGTAGTGTATGAGGAGGAGGATGAACCTCCACACACTTACAGAACCAGTCGGAGGCGAAGAACCTGGCAGTAGGGATTTTTGCCGAGCTTATGAGAAGGGGCACTGAGGTTTAGGTGAAGGACGAGACGTGTAGACTCAGAATTGTGCAAGTGAGTAGAGGAAGGAGTGTGGATAGTGGAAGCCGAGGTAGGGACCTGGAGCCAAGAATATCAAAAGGATTCGAGACAGGGTGATTGAGGATGAGGCGACCACAGAGGAAGCCGTGGAAGTTGGGACCCCTGAAGCGGGGCGACGTTTAGCAATGCGAGAATAGGAAATGCGGGAAGTCTCCTTGAAGGCGTAGATGAGAGACGGCCATAGCATATGAGAAGCCTTCTGCCTCTTTGAGACAACGAATTTCCCGCTCATTCAGGTAAACCTGACAACGGCGAGAATACGATGGATGTGCTTCATGACAGTTAAGGCAAGAGGGAGGTAGAGTACAAGAAGAACTGGCATGGTCGTCAGCACCACAGACTGGGCATTCGGCTGACTATTGAAGACCTTGAAGAGTTTCGAGTATCTACTCTGAGCCGCTATGGGCTGCAGTATTTCGCTGGATGACCAAAACGCCAGCAGTTTTTACACTGCTGCGGTGTAGGGGTCACCTTTTCGAACTTGTAAACCTTGACCTGCAATGTAGAGCGAAGTGGAAGTTCTCGGCAGTCAAACGTTAAACGAGTATATTGCAAGGATAATGCTTCCCTTGGAGCTCAAGCTGCTCTAAATGTCATCACCCATGTCTGGAAATTCCGTTGGACAATGGTGTGGGTAAAATGACAGAACCACAACAAGAATTGAGGGAATGATGTTTGTCAATAGTAACAGGAACAGTATCTATGGTTGTAAGATGAGAAAGATCGAGCTTGGCCAGCATTCTGGACCATGATGATGGAGTGCCGCTCTTGAGAGCGTGAAATGAGATATCTTTTCCAACATAGCATAGCAGAGCCTTACTGATACTATGATCTGAAAGATAGGTATTAGGAGAAGTCGGTGTAGAGTAAAAAATTTGTCCATTGAGTAGTGTGAAACAAAGTGTCTAAGGGAGTGTGTGAGAGCTAGTCGTTTCTGAGACGAACGAGAAGGAAGTGTCGAATGTCATGTAAGGATCGTGGTCATTTGTGCGTGGGACCGGGGTGGTCCAACTGTGACGGAAGGGCAATTCAAATATTGCTGCACTGTTAAGGAGAAGCCGGAATCAAGGTCAGAGAATAGCAAGGTCAGACATATCGAAAGGGCCAGTCGGGTCCCCGGTACCTGAAGCGGTGACAAACCGGCACCAGCAAGACATACAGGGTATTAGGTTGTCCGAAGAGTTGTCCATTAATGAAGCAGGGTCGGAACTAGGTGCGGTATCAAGGGCCGGGGTAGGTTCACGGATTAGGGCATCCATGTTAGGTTACTTCTTTCTTTTGTTTTTAAGAAAATAAAAAGAAAGAAGAAAAAAAATAAAAAAAAAAGAATAAAAGGGGGAACGTGGAGGAATAGCTCCTAGGAGGAATGAAAGGAGCGTAAATCCTCACGCCCAAGAAGACTTCAACACCGCAAGTAGTGCAAATGCTGCATGGAACACGTGCACATCCCCTACCCTTCATGCCAGTAAACCAGCAATCCGGATAGCATCCTCACATCCACTGAGCCACCCAGTGGACAAAAGAGGGCAGCCGGATATCTGCAACAAAGCATACGCCTAGGCCTCCACCCCGGAACCGAAAGGTGGCTCCAGATCTCCGTGCCCAAAGATACCCAGGCCCCCTTGGGAGACTGGGAGGATCGGACATCGGCGATCCAGATTCCATGGCAACTACACCCTCGCCAAGAACCTCAACGGAATGGGATTGACCATGGCCTTCCCACCTAGTAACAGAATGCCTGGGAAGAAGTCCAGGGTAAAAATGGGAAGGAAATAAGGGGATGAGGAGGAGGAGGAAAGGAAAAGGGAGGATGGGGAAGATGGGAAAGGAGAGGGGGGATTGGGGGGTAATTAGGTTCGGTCTGAGGAAGAAGACCAAGAGGTCCAATTCCTCAGACCGATAGCCTCTTTACCATGACAAGGAGCCCCCCTTAAAGAGGAGTCAAAAGTTAAGCAAGCTACATTGCAAGGGTATCGTCTCCGCCTGTGGGCAGGAAGGACACAAGTGTCTACTTTGAGGATTGGGAGGTCTTGGAGTTCTGGTTGTTCCAGAATGTAATTGCTACATGTCTGGAAATCCTGTTGGACAATGGTATGGGGCAGAATGACAGTACCATTACTAGAATTGAGGGAATGATGTTTTTCAAAAGTTACAGGAATAGTATCAATAGTTGTAAGGAGAGAAAGATCGTGAGCTTGGGTAGCATTCTGGACAGTGATGATGCATGTACCGCTCATGAGAGCATGAAGGGATATATCTCAACCAACATGGTGGAGGAGCACATTGCTAAAGAGCTGACAGTCAGAAAGGTTGGCAGTAGAGGAAGTCGGTCGTAGAGTAAAAAACTTAGTCCATTGTGTATTTTGAAACAGCTTGGAAAAGAAGTTTGTGACATGCCAGTTTTGTCTGAGTAGAACGAGAAGGAAGTGAAGAAGTATAATCAGGTAATGGTCTTAGGCATTTAGGTGTGGGACCGAAGTTGGTCCGACGTGAGACGGGTGGGCAATTCGAAAATAGCCACACCATAGAGGGAGAAGCCAGAAGCATAGTCAAAGAAGAGCAGAGGTCTGACGTATCAAAGGAGTCAGTCGGAGCCCTGGTACCTGAAGCAGGTGACGAAACAGCACAAGCAAGAGGTACAGGGGCATTAGAAATGTCGGAAGAGTGGTCAAATAATGATGCAGGGTCAGAACAGGATGTGCTATCAGATAAAGGCCCAGGGGAGCAAGTTCATATATATGTGACTCCTTGGTTAGGTCTCTACTTTCTTTTTGATTTTAGGAAAAAAGAAAAAGTAAAGAAAAAAAGGGGGGAACGTGGAGCAATAGCTCCTGGAGACAAAAAAAGAGCTGTAAATCCCTCTGCACCCAAGAGGAACTCAGTACTGCAGCCTCCATTATTATTATAATCAAATACAGGCTAAACTGAGAAGGGTCATACAGCGTGTGGGGTAGTAAGTAGTGCGGGGTACAATCTGGAAGTTGGAGAGGGGATCAAAGGTGAGGAAAAAAGTGATGGAAGGGACTCTAAGGGCTATGTGTCAAAGTTCGTATAATCAAGGCAGTTGCCGAGAAAAACTCAAAAAGTGCTTGGGGGTCAAAGGAGGGATCGTCTGCAAGTAGAGAAAATAAAGTAAGAGTGGTAGGGCTGCGGCAGCTTTGGAGGTAAATCCTGCAAGCTTACTGGTAAATCAGGCAATCGACAAGGAAGTGAAGAACTGAAACAGGGACCTGACAAGCCTCACAGAGAGGAACAGGGCATCTGTCCATGAGATACCCATGTGTAAGGCGTGTATGACCAATGCAGAGGTGGGAGAGTGCAGTCTCCCGAGAACAGCAATGGTGGTAGGAAGATGGTCACAAACCTAAAGCGTTTAATAGAGTGCAATTTGTTATGGTGTAGGCCCATCCACTATTTTTCCCAATGGCTGTGGAGATGGGCAGAGATGACTGGAAAATAGTCCCTGAATGGAATACTCCTATAAAAAAATGGGAAATAATACCGCTGACCAGGCAGCAGCATCCGCCTACTCATTGCCCTGTATGCCAACGTGACCAGGGGCCCAGTAAACGACACTTTTCTTGGCTATGTGACGAGCCATTGTTAAAACGAGGACTAGACGAGGGAGTTGAAATGTTTAATGGCTTGTAAAGCACCAAGGGAATCTAAAATGATCACGAACGTCGAAGGAGACATACATGCAATATGAAGAAACGCTATAAGGATGGCATACAACTCAGCAGTAAAGACACTAGCTGAGTCCAACAAGTGGCCTTGGACAACTTCATCAGGGGAAAACTGTCATGAACCCAACACCATCAGAAGATTTAGAACCATTTGTATACACAGCAATGGCATGAGCATGTGATCGGAAGTGCTCGAGAAAAAGACAGCAAGTAGCAGGTGTAGTTAAGAAAGCTTTGGCGCATGGTAGTGGGGGGCAGACATAAATTTTGGAACTTCCCAAGGGGAAGGAAATGGCAGATGCTAATTGAACATACAAGGGGGCAAATGGAGCGAAGACTGGAGTGAGTGAAGGCAAAGAGAAAACAGTCTGAGTAGGGAGGGGCGTTGAACAAACACTGGGTTCCTACTAATGTCTAAGACTAAACTATATGTGGAAGGAACACGAAGATTGTGAGCACTGACAAAATAACGAAGACAATGAGCATCTCAACGATCAGCCAGGGAAGAAACAGTCACCTCTACATAGAGGTTTTCAACAGGGATGAACAAGATGCAACAGAATAGACTTAGTCACTATAATCCAGCTTGGACAAGACTAGGGTAGAATGCAGAGAGTGTGACGATCTGCTCCCCATGAACAATGTGCGAGAACCTTAAGGAGATTCTGCCGACCATGGCAAGTTGCCTTTAAACAAGAAATGTGAGGTCTCCACGTCAACCAGCGATCAAAGAGCATGCCAAGAAACTTGACCATATCACATGCCGGAATAAGTGAACCGTGAAAATACAATGGAGTATCTGGGATAATCAGAAGTCAATGACAAGTGGTCCAATGGAAGACTCAGTCTATCACAACCTGAAGGGAGGCTGCTACTAGTCGGCAGTCAGCGCCCGAGTAAGCTATAGCGAAGTCATCTACATAGTGACGACCATATATATGAAGGAAGAACTGAAGGTAGGTCATTTATAGTTAATAGAAAATGGATAGTGCTGAGGACACAACCTTGTGGGACTCCCTCGACTTGTACAAATTTATTATAATATAAAAAGCGCTAAACCACAAGGGTCATACAGTGCAGCAGGGCAGGGTAGGATGCAGCGAGAATGGGTAGTAAGAGGGAGATGGATGATTAGTAGGTTATGGAGTGTAGCGAGGCAGTGGATAGTGCAGGGATAGAGGGTAGCAAGAGATTGAGGAAGAAGGACTGAAGGGGAGTGCTAGAGGCATAATCTTCAGAGTTTGCGTAGTCAGTTGCTGTCAAAAAATCAATGAGGGTCCATCAGCAAGAAGGGAAGGTATAGAAATGGCAGCAGAGCAAAGACGATGTTGGAGGTTAATTCTGCATGCCCGTTGATAGAGTGGGCAGTCCAACAGAATATGGCAAACAGATACGGGAACCTGACAATGTTCACAAGAGGGACAGGGAGCTCTCCATGAGATACCCGTGAGTAAGACGAGTGTGGACCGATGTGAAGACAGGAGAGTGTAGTCTCCCAACCTCAACACTGGTGACAAGAAAAGGCCAGAAACCTATACTCGGTTTAATAGAATGAAGTTTTTATTTAGCAGGTCAGACCAACGTTGCCAACGGGTGCTAAGGTGGGTAGCAATGACAGCAAAATAGTCCATGAATGGCACACCTCTATATGAAACTGGAAGGTCATGTACTGCTGACCGCGTAGCAGTGTCTGCCTGTTCATTGCCCTGTACATCAACATGACCAGGGACCCAGCAAAAAACAATATCTTTGTGTTTGCTAGAGATACAGCATAACCAAAGTTGAATACAAAGAATTAGGGGTGAGGTGTATCAAATTTTGGATAGCTTGTAAAGCACTAAGGGAGTCTGAAACGACCACAAATGGTGACACAGGCAAAGATGCAATATGGATAAGTGCACAAGAATGGCATACAATTCAGCCGTAAATATGCTAGCTGAGGATAATAGATGCCCTCGCACGACGCTGTCCAGAAACACTGCTGCAAATCTGACGCCGTCAGAAGACTTAAAACCATCAGTGTACACTGCGATGGCATGGGAATGAGAGCGAAAGTGGTCTAGAAAAGAGAGCGGAAGCCGCTGTAGGTTGTTGGGCTTCGGCAAGACAGGGAAAAGAACAGACATGGACAGCAGGAACTTCCCAAGGAGGTAGGGAAAGGAGATGCCACATGAACATAGAAAGACAGTAGCGAAGGAAGACAAGAGCGAATGCAGACGAAGACAAAAAGAATGAAGTAAACAGGGTCGACGAACAAATAAAGAGTGTCTACTAAGATCTGTGACAATCCTAAACATGGAAGGATTGCGGAGATCATGAGAGCGAACATAATAGTGAAGGCAATGTGCATCATGACGATCGGACAAGGAAGGAATGTTCGCTTCTACATAGAGGCTCTAAACCGAGGAAGAACAAAAAGAACTAAGGCATAAATGCAATCCCTGGTGATGGATGGGATTAAGGCTGGAAAGAGTAGCAGGGGAGGCCGCCGAATATATCTGGTCACCATATTTGAGTTTCGATAAAATTAGGGCTGAATGCATTCGAAGGAAAGTTCTACGATCAGCCTTCATGAAAGATGTGCGAGGGTTTTAAGAAGGTTCAGCCGGCTATGGCAAGTTGCCTTCAGAGGTAATGTGAGGTTTCCAGGTCAATCGACGGTCAAACAGGAGGCCGAGAAACCTGACTGTATCACGTTCTAGAAGATCTGAGCCTTATAGGTACAACGAATGATCAGAGACCACTGAACGTCTAGTAAATGTAATTTGGCGAATTTTGCCACTAGAAAATTTAAACCCATGGGTGGTGGCCCAATCGGAAACTTGGTTGATGGCATCCTGGAAAGAAATTGCAAATATTGGATGGGAGAACAGATGCTAGATTATTTAAGCAAGCAGAAATAGTGTTGTGCTTAGAACACAACCCTGGGGGACACCTTCAGCTTGGACAAAGTCCGGAAAGCTCATTACTAACCCGGACACGGAAATGTCTTTCAATTAAGAAAGCCTTAAGGAAAAACGGTAGATTGCCTCGGAGGCCTAAGGAGTGGACCTGGGTCAAGATATTATACTTCAAGTTGTGTCATAAGCCTTCTCAAGGTCAAAAAGATGGCGATAACTGAGTGGTTATTAGCAAAGGCATTATGATATACTATCCAAGCACAGTAAGGGTCAATGTAGAACGGCCCTTAAGCCATATTGACTAGTGGAGAGACTACTGTGCATTCTCTATCCACATCAAACGTCTATTAACCCTTTGACTGCCGCGACTCCTGGTGTCGCAAAATTTTCGAAAAAAAAATTTCTTATGAAATGACAGAGAATCTTTTCCGATGGTAATGACACCAACAGTACAAAATTTGATGGAAAACTTACGGAATTATGCTCTCGTGAAGTTAGTGATCTCTGCAAAATATACGCATTGGCGATTTCGCGAATTTGAGCCCTATTTCGGCCAATTCCATTGTTCCAGTCAACCAAACTCATAGCTATTTCCTTAGAACTCCATTTGTTCTATCGATTGAGAACAAGAAACCACCAAATAACCGATTGCAACTACCCAATAAAGTGGTCAGAAATTGGAAATTTGGCCAATTTAATGCAAAATAAAAAGATGTCAATTTCAAAATAGGGTCCAGAATAAACAATGTAGACATTCCTGGCACTAAAATAAGATTTTCTCTGTTCATTAGTCACGTCTTTAGGCCCTCTTATATTACTCTTGCTTTCTATTTTATTTTTTTTTCACACAAAAATAAAGATTTACTGTTATGCAGACTACTGCATTATTGTAAAATGGTATAAATATATCAGTGCACTTGTGAAAGAATACTTTGACTCCCAGTTGACGTGTATTGGACGAGTGGCGTGATGTGATTTGTTTACTGTTGAACATTGGCAAAATCGAACATTTCCGCTATTTTGAGCTCAATTTCAAGGTCGTTTTCATCATGAAACTAATCAAAATCATCTCTATTTCTGTAATATGTTTTCCATTCTATCCTATGAGACCATAGAAAAGAGAATACAAACATAAATACTATACGAGAATACACCTGAAAGTTGGCATTTTAATCCAAAAACACGGTCAGTTTTTTTTCCTCATTATGAACTGCATGCTGCAGGATTTTTTATACAATGCACACTGACCACACAGATCCATTCTCTCACATGTGGGCCTACCAGCTTTCTCCACTTGATTTGAAGCTGCTAGAATTTTTGTGTATATATAC